>VZRR01010587.1:694-235091 GCA_013398015.1 Oreocharis arfaki | reverse complement strand
GTGGGTCGCGGGAGCCTGGCCTCGGCCCGCACGGGGTCACAGGTACATCCCCTGTGTAGGGATTTGGGAGGGGAGCGTGACGGCAAAGCCGGAGATTTCCAACCCAGGAGCGTTCTTCAAAAGTTCAAGGATTTCCCGTCTCGGACTTCTATCAAAAAGCGAAACTGTGCGGCTGGACGCTCACCCGCTGTTACAGCCACCGGCTGCCAGAAGCAGTTAAAAATAAAGCAGGGAGTTTGGGAATAGGAGCGAAAGAGCCGAGGAGCGGCTATGCGGGTGCCGTCCGGGACGCGCCCTCGGGACCGCCCCAGAACCCGGGTGCCGGGGGAGCTCCCCGTGTTGCTCCGGAGGACCCGGGGCCGCCCAGCCCTGCTGACACCGCCCCGGGGATGCTGGCTCGGTGTTGGGACTGGGATTTGTCTTCATCCTTCCTAAGAGAAGCTGCTGGTGGCAGGCGTTCAGCTCCTCCTTCCGAGAAGCCCATAAAGTGCAGCTGAGAATCAAACACTCATGTTTGTGGCACTGGCGGAAACTTTTGAGTGGGATGATTTTTGAGTGGGCTGTGCTTTTGCCCTCTGGGTGCTTGAATGTGCCTGCCTGGCTGATAGGCTCACTCCTGTCCCTAATGTCCCTTGGGCAAGCACTGGCTGTGTCATTTTCCTCCAGTTTGTGCTGCATGGTGGGACTTCGTGTCTGGTAGGGAATGGAGAAAGTGCATGAGGATGCCAAGAGGTTCCCTCTAACACAGGTGCAGCTTTATTTGCATGTGTTGTAATTGTCTGCACAGTTTTTCCTTTCCATGTTTGTTTTCTGTCCGTCGAAGGCCTTTATTATCCTTGTCCCTTTTCTTTTGTCAGAGCAGGTAGAGCAAAGCTTTTGAAAGGTGAAAAAAGACAGTCTTGATACCAAGTGTTGCCCAGACATCTGAAGAGATCCTGAGAATTAGCTGATGGGGCAAAATGCAACAGAAGACCCTGAGATTCTGTTTCAGGACACACAAAATGTGTGTTGGGGTTTTGATAACATTTGGAAGTAATGTATTGTTTTCTAAACAATGCTTATCTGGATATTTGCAAGAACGGGGGGGAGGGTCTGAAGAGGAAGCCAAACCCTACTGACCTTCGTTTTCATTCAGAGAGTTCCTGTATGATCTACAGAATTCCCATTGAATCTAAATATAGTTTTGTTTGGAAGTGCATTGTGGAGCAGTGTCCAAATGCACAGTGAGGTTTGCATTTTCAGGCCAGATCCAAAGCCCTTTGAAATCGACAGGAATCTCTCTTTTGACTTGCTGGGTTTGGAGTGGGCTCTTATTTCTGTGGTGTAAAAGGTCACGTATCTTATCTCATTGGATTCAGGACTGCTGGACTTTTTGTTTTCTGGATTGCTGCAAGTGGTTGAAAGAAGTTTAATTTCCCTTGCGAAGTGCTTGAGATAGGCTGCTTCAATGAGAAGCACAGAAACCCCTGTTCCTGTTGTTGAGGTGGGCCTCTGCCATAAAGAATCGTGTCCTATCTGGGAGCGGATCTCTGCCATGGGAGAAAAAAATCCCAGTGTAGGAGAGTCGGGGGCCTCAGCCAGGTGTTCAGGTGAGGAGACCTGTGAGCAAAGGCCTGTTTGTGTGGTCTCCTTCCTGCAGGTCTCTGGGGACTTCCTTGATAAGCACTCGATGATGGGTAAATTAATCCCCCTTTTCTGCAGGGTTTCCAAGCATGCCTAGGAATGTAATAAAATAGGAGTTGTCACAGTGTCAGAACCTCGTCAGACCCGAGCACAGAGCAACAGATACCTGGAGTTTACTCACTGTGCAGAGGGGCTTGATGGTTGAAATTTTTTGAAAACTGCATTCTCTGACACTTGCGAGACCTGTAGCCTTACTGCAAGCTCAGATTCCCTCTAATCCTGGTGTGGTGAGCAGCTCCTCAGGAAAGAGGATGCCATAAACAGTTGTACTTACTGCCTTGTGAGCGTGAAGTAGGTTAGCGGGAGATAACAGTCAGGGGTTCGGCTGCTCAGCTGCTGTGAATTGGCCTTGCAGTGGGAATCTGATGCAATATGCTGGCAGGGCGAGCACTGTGTAATGTTTGTGCCAAAAAGGCAGCTTGCTCGATTCCGCCCCCCCCACCCCCCTTACTTGTTTAATTATATAACAAGACATCTGAAAAAGCAGATCCTCTCTGTAACAGTTTCATGCCCATACAATGCAAGTCCAAAGTTTCTTACAAGCTCTTGTAACGCACTGTCAAGCTAAACAACTACTGGATGAGTAAACACCAGAAAGCTGCTGCTTGGAGCATGTTGCTCTCAAAGGATTTACCTCCTTTGCCATAATAATTAAGAGATCTTTCAGCACAGATTCAGAAAGGTTTCCACACCTGGTTGAAAACCCTTTGGAAAGGTGGGTGGGTGCCTCAGAGATGAAAGAAGGGCTAGTTTCCTGCTGTTGATATCTTTCCTGATGAAAGACTGGAGGTGTATTCTCATGCGTGGGGCAGCTGACAAGGGATTGAATTCACATTAGAATAGAAAGCCAACGTACTGTTTGCAGTCTGCAGGGATAACAAATCTAATTACTTGCAAGGGCTATGATTCATACAGTTTGTGTTGCTATCCTTTCAATTAAACATATTTAAAATATATAAATAATTTAAAGTTTCAGTGCTCAGATGATGTGCATTGATTACAGAATACTGTTAGTTGTTTGTGTCTCTTCAAAGTCCTCCAGATCTCTGTGGACAGCTGATAAAAAGATACACCTCTTTGCTTATGTTAAAACTCTTTCAACAGTCTCCCAAGCACAAGATTTACTGCATCCTACACTCTCAATTTCCTTCATTTTACTGCTGCTGCCTTTACAGTTTTCCACCACAGTGAGGCTTGTGTGTGAATCAAAATGTGATTTTCATTAAGTGTGGATGGAACCGAGCAAAGTTTAATCTGAAATTATCCCAGATTAACATTTTGGTATTGCAGTTTGGCATCGGTTATTGGGTCATGCACTGAACTAATGTAGGAGGGAAGAACAAGGTGTCTTGGTTTATCCCTAATTGAAAGTTTTGCAGGCTGTGTCCCTGGAGATTTGGTAATGGGATACAGGATCCCTACTGCCAGAGTTCTGGCTGGAGTGGAGTGCGGGTTGCTGTGCCCGGAAGTTGTTGCTGTTGGCATCTGTGGGACAATCCATGGGAAATTAGTTGGTGGTCTGTGTCTCACTCCCAGTTGGCAAAGCCTTGTCACAAACCACCACAATTGCCACTAATTGGCATCATGGTCGGCAGTTTCAGGGAGAGGCTGAGGACTGAATGGGATGTAGATTAAATTAGTAATAATATTACTTAGCACCTAAATTCTTCATAGTGCTTTCACAAATGCTAATTAATCAATTTGTGTGATGCCCCTGTTAGGTAAAACGCAAACATGCTGTCATTTCTGAAGAGGTGTGTGTCAGAGTGAGGTGTGTGCAGCAGGAAGCGGAGAGGCAGGGACTGTTCGGTATGAGACATGTGCTCCTGTAGCTGCATTTCTGGAAGTAAACTCTGTGCTGCCTCTGGCACAGGCAGTAGCCTTGAGGATATACAGCTACTGTAAAATGGTTTTAGCTAATCCCTTATGAGCAGAGGAAAAAAGCTCTTGTGGAGGAATGCACACACAGAAGGGATTCATACTGGTGTAAATGTTTTGGTTGTAGAAAAGTAATGCTTGTGCCCAGGTATACTGTATTAGAAGAATTTTTTTATCCGTACTGAAAGGAGGCCAAGACCAGCAGAAGTACACTTTGGAAGTGATTAGCCTTGATGATAGTGTTTCTCCCAGCCCAGGGACTCAGACAGCCCATTTCACTTTTCGCCTTCCACCCTCACCCCGAGACACCCCCATTCTGAGCAGTTTATACTGTACCTACTGCCAGTGCAGGCGAGTGCCAGAGGCAGCATGAAACAGGGCAGAGACATTCATATTGTGTTACAGCTTGAGCTCAGGAAGTTCTTGCTGTCTTAGTTTTTAAGAGCTTCTTTTCTCCCCTGTTCTGTTGTTCCGTTTTTAATTTTTACCCCTTTTGCATTATCTGCACTGTGCGTTACATGAGGCACAGCACTGAACGGCTTCCAAGGGCCGGAAGGACAGGGGAGAGAGTGTGGCTCTGTTGCTGGTGGGGTTGGCAATGTTTTATTCCCCAATACCTAAAAAGTCCTGTATTCCCAGTCGTCCAGGTAAGCTGCAGCTGGGTACGAAGGATCACGCTGCCAGCCCTGGTCTGCAGGGAGCCTCAGTGACCAGGACAGGTTATTCCTTTGTTGCTAATGAACCATGAATCATTTCAGGGAGCTAAGCAAGTCCTAGCCTGCTGTATCCTTGCCAGGGCTCGGTGTTACACCAGCCAGAGTTGGAGGAATTTCGGGTTCTCTGGGAAAAAAGGGAGGATGGCCTTGGCTTTAGATGTGCTGTTTACATGGATGTGTCTTACCTGTGCAAATGCCAGGCAGTGCTGCTGGACTGAACTCCCATCACTCCTCTTTCTGGTCAAAGTGATGGTCTCTTGGGGGCACACCTGTGTGTGCTGCTGATTGTGTCACCTGAGGGGGAGATGAAGAACAGAGTTTTGGGATGGGCATGCTCTTCCCTGTGGGTTTCTCCTGTATGCTAAATAACCCCCCTGTGTTTCCATGAGCAGCAGAACTAGGGAAGGAGGGTTTGGTAGGATGGATGTTCACTGCATTTTTTCTCCCCATCCTTCTGCATGCATTAATCCCAGCTGTCCTCTCCTTGTCCCAGATGACTCCATAAGAGAGCATCTCCTCTGCAGCTGCATACACACTCTTTGGTTGACAGTAAGATAGTACTTGGTCATATGGCTTCTGCCGAACAGCTAACACATGGGTACTGCCCAATTTCTTTCACAGACAGTTTGTGGAAGTTGTAGGAACTTGTTCCTTGCCTCCTACCTCAATTTCAGATTATTTGACAGGTTCAAAAGCTGTTAAGGAGGGCTATCAGTAAGAAGGGTGGAAAGAAGGGCCGTGGAGCCATTCTTACTGCTTTGGAAAGCAGGCTGAGAGGACAGGCATGGGGCTGAGGACTGTAATCTTCGTGTGTGAGGGTCAGGGATGCTTTGTAATTTTCATCTTGGCCACTCTGATGGCCTGGTATCAGCAGGAATAGTGTCAAGGAGAGCTCATGTGATCCCTGGCTGCCAGTACCTGTTTCCTCACTGTGGTGGGCACTGTTGGGTGCTCCAGCAGCCTGTGCTGCATGTGGAGGAGCCTGGGAGAGGGATCTGTATCCTTAGTGTTTGCCTGCAGGGTTGTGCTTCCCTGGAAGAACAAGGATTCAGAGCATATGGGGGCTTCTTGCACCATTTGAGGTGCATGTGGAATGGGTCTAAGCTTTTAGAAGCCATCTTTGGTTTCACTGAGTTTTCCTTCCTGTGCTCATTGTTTTCTATCAGTGTGTCAGCCCTTACTACTGGGTAGCCCTTACTGCCTTGATTTGGGAATCACAATGGTGACGCAGCTGAGTCTTGGCTAAGTTTGGGGTCCTCTGTTACTTAGGGGCTCTTATTTTCATGGGAGGTCTTTCTGCAACTGGGTTGATACAGATAAGGGGAATTGAGTGAGAGAGCTGTCTTTTACAGATTGCTCTCTGGAGGAATCCAGTTTTCATGGCTCTTTATGAGCGCTAAATGCACCTTAAAATGTTCTATATTTGACATTTCAAAAATGCGTAAGTGGAAAAATAATGTCTGAGTTAAAAAATATGAAACTACGGGGCATTTTTTAAAGATGCACATTTAATATTTGATTTTGTGAGAGAGACTCTTGCAGAGACTTGGCCGAGGAGTGCTCCGGGCGATGAGCTCAGATGTGGATTTCAGGTACGTGTGCAGTCTAATAACAGGGTTAGTGACAGCACCGTGTCAGATGTGTTGACACGAGCAGTTCCCTTGTTTCAGTCAGCGCAGTCGTTCCCCGTGTGATAGGGTAGCTCAGGAAACTAATTGTAATGAGTTTGCTTTAGACACTTAGGGTTTTCCAGCATGTCCTTTTAAAATACAGGTGAGAGGGATTATCTTGCAGTCTGGATGCTGGAGGCAAGAGACCTTCTCACTGGGGGATCTGAAGTGGGGGAGTGGGGTTTGCACAATTAGCTGAAGGTACTGTGGTCTCCTGGGTAGCTGAGGGTAATTAGTACTGCTCTGGCTCTTTCTCTGGCTAATTCCTTCAGCACCCTGCCCTATTAGGGGAAAGGGAGGAAACACATAAACCATTTCAAAATCCCAGGGGGTGGAAAAGAGCATCTGCTCCTAACATCTGAGGTTACTTTGAACCTGTTGAAATATGTAGTAGCTGCTTTATTGTTTTTGCCAAGAGTTTCCACCTACAGTGATCCCAACCTCTGACTTGTTAACAGTGAGGTTGTTGAAGGCAGTAGTCATCCTCCTCCTCTTCCCTGGCTCACAGCAGCTGATAGTGGCTGCTGCTCTGGACCTGGCACTGCAGGGTATAGGAGTGGAGATGACTGAAACCACCAAGATTTTCTTTATTTCTTTTCCCCCTAAGACCGGGATTACACACCGTGTTCGCAGTTGCTGCATGTGTCTCCTGCTGCTCAGGTACCCCAAAACAGCTGCACTCTGTGGGCCTGAGTTGTCCTTGCCACAGTGAAGATGCTGATGTAGAGAAGAGCCAGTTAGTCCCTGGGTTTTCAGCTGGCGGGTGAACATTTTATCATCAAAAGTGAGCAAAGATTTTGCTTCACCCTGGTTAGATGAGGAGAATCTCTCTGGAAGCATCTGCATGTCTTATGGAGTATTTTTCCATGCTAATGCTGTTGCCTTTCTCAAAATTGGATTACCTTCAGGAACTAGATCTATTTGGATATTGGTCATGCTGAGTATGGCAGGCAGCTGTCCAGTTGGAAGGACTGTGTCTGCTCTTTATTATTTACTGGAAATCAGTGGAATTTAGCTTGTCTGGATTTGTCTCCATGTCCTCGAACTGCAGACCTGCAGCACTGGAATAACTATTTTGTATTTACGTGTCCAGTATATCCCCAAGTGGAAAGCATCATTGGGAAGGGGGGAATCTTGTCTGTTGCTGGCTGTGCTTGTGATTGGGACCTGCCTGACTTCTTTTACAAGTGTCTACTAATTTTTTATAGTCTTTCAAATGAATGGTGTTTGGGAGAAAACTTGGGCCTTACTTCCAGGAGAGTCATGCTTCCTGCTGCCTCTGTTAATAGGAATTGTGTCCCACTGCAGGGAATCCCCAGATCTGTCCCAGAGTTTGTGAATTTGGGCAAGCAGCTTAATATGCGTGGGCTTAATTTCTTCTTTGCTCAGCAAAGAGAAAATGCTTCCATCTTTTGTCCATCTCCAGTAAAAACATTTTTTGTGGTGGGGACTCTCTCTTGCTTGTATGGCATTAATATCATCGACTGCTGTTAGTAGAGCTGACTGCTCCTGTAATGTGCATGATAAGAATATATACCATAGGGACACAGAAAACAGCTGACTTTGTGACTTGCAACCGAACTTTCAGGTCAGGTGTCAGGGAGGGGGTTCTGGAGCTGGGGTCACTGCAACAGCAGAAAGAGCAAAAAAAGCTGGGGTCTTCTGATAAACTGTGAAGGTAGTAACAGGTACTCCTGAAAATCTGCTAGTTCATCAGCAGAGGAATGGTGAGGCTGGGGAAGGAGACTGAAGGTCTGTGGTGTGTGTCCAGTTGAAGTGGAGCTTCAGTAAGCAGCAGGTATCAGATCAGCTCAGGGAGCAGGGGTTAGAGCCGTGCTGATGGTGTCAAAAAAGGATGTATCTGCATACTGCACGATGCCTCCCTGCGATGGAACTGGAAAGCTGCCTTGTGGAAATGTGAGGTGGCCTTGTAAACTGGGGGCTCTTCAATGGCTTCAGTCCCTCCTACTGCTGTTGAAGTTTACACCAAGGTGTATTACTTACTAGTTTTTCATAAGAAATGTTTTACTTTTTAATGGAAAGAAAGGTAAATTTTATAGAGGAAATTAAGACCAAAGCTTCAAATTATTATTCCAGTCATTTGGAGTATGGTGGGAATATGTCACTTAGCAGGAGTAATATATTCTTCTCTAGGTTAAGCTAAAGTGAATGTAAATCTTTGGCATATAGTTCTTTGGACTGACTTTGCTTTGAAGCTGCATGAGCCTTTAAGACGTAGCTGGCAGATGTTCATTCTCATGCTGGAGAAAGAATGTTTAGTATAAATATATCCACCTATTTTAGGCAGCATAATGCCATTGTTGCATGTTTGTTTTATCACCGAGAGTCTGACTGCCATATACATCAGCCTAATGTACAGTGAATCAGGGAAATCTCAGCTCTTGCTCACAAAAAGAGGCTTAGGTGAGTACAACCATCCTTCTTTGAGTCAAGTCTTAAAAGTTGTCTTTGGTCAGCATTCCTGGAGTTTGCAAGCTGCTCTGAGTTTCGGCTGGGGCTGGGCTGGCATTACCAAACATCAATGTCTGTGCAGGATTGACTGGAACACTGGTCAGCTGTGGGAAGATGATCAATTTTCATTTATCTCTTAGCAAATCTTCCCCTAATGTTTCTGAGGGATTTTACACTGTAGGGTGAATGGGATGGGAAGCCTTCTGTACAAAACTGAAATGTGATACTTCTGGCTAGGCTGGGCATTGACTGGCTTTCAGCATGAACAGTGAAAGAGAAGTATCCAAAAGGTTATGTTTAGATGTGTTTCCTGTTTTATTGCAACATACCATTTGTTACAACATGGTTTGTGTTGCTGTCTGTGTGTATACATTGATCAGTGCTGATTATACTGTAAATGGGCAGCGTTTGGCTTTGTGTTTGACCTCATTTGGGATGTTAGATGTACTCAGTTTGTATTGTGTTCTCTTTGTTGCCTTGTGTTGTTCTCACTGTATTGTATTTTGTAGCATGTATTTATTCATTTTGGCACTAGTACTTTTCTCCTAAATCTCAGACTACAGCAGTTTCCTACAGCTTGCATATAGCTTTATCAACTGAAAATTTGTTTGCCTGCTGCTTTTGCATCTGAACTCCCTGAGGAATTCAGGGATGGTGTCTATGCCCAGGGTACATCACATGGCCTTCTGCAGAGTGGTGCTGCTGAGTGTTTTGGAGGAGGTGAGACTTCTAAGTGATTGAGATCAATGGCACTGTGCTGGACTGATGTCACACGTCCAATTCCCACCCCAAAACAGGGCAGCAGGAGCTGCTGCCATCCCCAGACTGTGAGCTGTCTCCAGGGACTCTGTGGAATGTGACAGTCTTTACAACTGTCAGAAACTCGAAGACAAGCACGTGGCTTGTACGATCAGGAAACCTGGCCATCCTTGTTTCAATTGCTCTCCTCCTTTTGGGTCACCCATGGTGTTCCCATACTGCTGCCTGGCCCTGGGAAATCTGACTCCAATTCATTAATGATGGGAAACAAATTTGCTCTGCAAAATTTGGCCTTTGAAGGATGGAGGGGAGGGACAAATGTCTTTGCCACTGTCGTTTCTGGGCAATGCATGGTGTTACTTTTCTGGTCAGTGAGCAGAAGATGGAAGGGCTGGTTTGTCCCAGATACCCTTTTTAGAAAATGTGCCTTAGACTTAATATGATCTACAGGTACTGCAGAGCTTTTGTAAGCTATCTTGAAAACTGTGCTGTGGATGAGACATGGGGCAGGATTTGGCCTATAACTGTTTTGCCTGTAGCTTGAAATACAAAGTTAAACCCAGAATTTGCAGTCAGAATGTTCAGGTGTTAGTGTAACTTGTGTAACTGTAAGCTGTGAACTATTTGTTTGTCTTTCTCTGAAGATTTTGTTGCAAAGGCAGGTAAATACATTTGACATTCCTCCAACAAGCTCTCACAAGGGTAATTTTGTGTGGATGATTGAGTGGCATGAAAACACTGTAAGATATTGTCCTTTTGTGGATTTTGTGAAGAGGAGATACAGTTGTAATAATTAATAATATGCACAGAATCTCATCAGTCTGCTGAGATAGCTTCTTTCAGCAATTACTTGCAAGAATAAAGTAAAAAGCATTTATTATCAATATTCACTTTTCACATATTAAGAAATATTTCTTCTGATATTGTTAATTTTTTATTTGTAGGCTCTGAAGGAGTGTAGAGTAAGACAGATGTATTCAAGGAGGAAAAATATATGAGTTAATATGTTAAGTTTACATATTTTTCATTTGATGGATTTATGGTTTTTAATTACATCTTCATGTCTTGCATTGGAATCCCTGGGGGCCGTTTCTGAATTTCATACTTGTACTCTTGTACACATGAGATGCTTTAACCTGCCACCTCGTGCAATCTTACTGCTTCTTGACTGACCCCTGGTGAAGTTACTTGTTATTCAGGTTTAAAATCTGAGACTTCCACAAAGAGCTAAATGATTAGAAGAACATTTGCGTGATTGAGAGAATTTCTCATGCTGACATGTTGGGAAACACAGGCTGTGAATAGGTTTCTCTGACTTTTGTGTGGAAGGTGGACTTTGTGCTCAGCATTTGCTCATTTGATCGTGAAGAGCAACACCCTGGCTCAGCCTTGCTGGCTCCCTGAGGGCAGTTTGGCAGTGGGAAGTAGTCATGTCTTTGGTAACAACCCTTTGGGGAGCCATGGCTGAATTTAGGGAAGAGTATTTTCAGCCATATATCATCCTAAATGTACGTCTCCCTACTTCTGTCTCCAGTTACAGGCAACACTGGATTTTCATTTCATAGCATTTTGCATCGTGGTTCTTTTATTGACAGTAGAATCGATAACCTGTGTTAACAGGTGGAAAATGAAGCCTGTTGGCTCTGTGCAGTTTCAGTTGATTTACACGGGTGAATTGCAGAGGAAGCCAGACTGCAGAACTGGTCAATGTCTCTATTCCAAATCCATCTCTCTGTGCTGGTGTCATTACCGCCGTCTGCTTTTCTCCAGAACATCCTCTTCATTTTTCTGTTCAATGGGAACATAATTACCTGTTTATGTGTATGTGTGTGGAAATAGTGCCAGGACCTGTTTGTTATAACCATGATACAGCTTATTGAAGAGGCAAACAACCCTGGCTGACAATGTTCAGGCTTTCCAACAGGAACTTGCTTTTGGGACTGACAGGGAGTGTGAATATTCAGGCACAACTTGAGCTCCTCTTCTCAGATTTATGCTGTGTGTTCTTTTATTATTCTGGTCATGGCTGCTCATAAGCACATGCAGCTCAAAAGCAAAATAGCTGTGTTTGTGCTGGAAGAATTTAGTTGGGTTTCAGCCTCTTATTGCCAAGTCTTTTGATGACATGAAAGATGTGTTATATGCAGGGTTGGCTTTCCTGACTCACCCTGAGTTCTTCACTGAGTGTTTTATTCCTGTGGGAGGGTTTGGCTCTTGGAGGATTGGGTGCAGTGAGAAGTGTGGAGCAGATAGTTAAAGAACTGCAATGCAGAACACTTAACCCTGAGAAGCGAACGAAAGTGAGAACACAAAGGCATTGTCCTCTGAGGTGATTCATTGGAAGTCTCTACTTTTTTGTTTTCTTTTTATAGTTTCTATTTTAATTTCTCGTGCTAGAATCATAGAATATCCTGAGTTGGAAGGGACCCACAAGTCCAACTCCTGGCCGTGGACAGGAACACCCCAAGAATCACACCATGCTGGTCCAGGCTTAATCTGATATTTTTCTTTTTGCCACTGGAGCAACAGTCCTCTTTGCTCATGTGGGAAAATAGTCCATGGCATTCTGTCCTTCCAAGAGGCTGTGCTTGTGCTTTCTTTGGGAAAGCTGTCTCACTAAGCATAGTGGTAAGAAATGGTCCACCTGCTGCTGAAGAAGTGAGCTGAAAAATGTCTGTGGTTATTCAACAAGAAAAAACATAGATCCACTGAGTGAAAAACATACTTCTGTCTGTACCTGAGCAGGATTCCTGAAATCTGTGCTACAACAAAGAGTTAAGGTAATCCTGATCTTAGAGAGTGAGTTAACCCAGGAGTTTAGCTCAGCTGAGTACAATACAGGAGTGACATCAGCGAGAGATTAGAATAAGTTTTGTTATCTTCAAAGACTGTTTACTTAGTGGTTGGAGAATCTCTGTGTTTGTAGGTAGAGGTAGAAAATGTCCTGGGGCAGGTGGGAGCTTGATAGCATTACACAGAGCCTGTAGTGTTTCTCCTCATGCATCCCTGCATTGCCTCCCAGCCTGCTGGCTGCCACTGCTTTTGTGTACACCACCCATACTGACGTCTTCAAGAGATTGCCAAGGTTATTTTGGATGCTAAACACTGAACCCAAGCAGTATCCTTAATTTCTACCAATCCTGTTACAGTATCGTGTGTATTTTTCTTACATGTATACATCTATAAGTTTTCCTTAAAATATTGGTTAGAGGTATTTTAAAAATCTCTGAATTGAGTTCTGAGGATAGTTACCTACCCTTGGGTATTTCAGCTGTTGCTTGTTATCATATGGAAGATAATTTGGATTTGGGTTTTTGGAGGGTTCTTGTGCAGCTCTTGGATCTTTTCTGCAGAATTCCTTTTGACAGCAGTTAAGTTACATCTGATCTCCAGAAAAAGGACAACCTGATTTTCAGATTTATGTATAAAAACTGCTATAAACTTAATTTGGAGCCCACTGGGATGCATGTCCCACATGCAAGTGTTTAGCAAGTCCTTTTTTTCTCATGAAAGCATTCCTGTAAAAGTGGTCTTGAAAGCGAATTTTTGCCTCATTGGCATTTTTCAAAAGACAAAACAGAGATGCAGTGTTCCAGGCAGATATATTTTTGTTCCCAGCTGTTTTGAATGCTCATTTGATGTTGATTCTTTGTTCAATCCAGTCCTATGTCATTAATGACTGTGGAGTAAGTAGGTATGCAGAGCTGGAGGAAATCCTGTTTTATTCGTTCCTATTCTAAGGGAGCCTCAGACTAACAACAATGTGTCTTGGTGAGGTAATGGGTAAACATAGTAAGAAATAAAACATGCTTATTCCTTACTGAAGCAGAAAAATAGCTTATGAAGCATAATGCTGTCTTTGATAAGTGTAGATAATCTGACCTGCTTCAGTCTGTGGATTAAGACGTTAACTGGAGAAGGTGAAACGGCTTCTCGTAAAGAACCTGTCCCTCTGGTTGTAAAGGAGGTGTCAGCAAATGTTAATGAGAATTAAAAAGGAGTAGGAGCCCAGTCACAACCTGGCAGAGTCACATGAAAGGCTCTCCCTGCCCTCGGCTGTCAGTGAATTCCTCCTGAGGTCGAAGGTTGTGTTGTGCAGTTCAGCCTTATCCTGACTCCCATGTGGGAACTGCTTCCAGTCAAGGGGTGGGTGCTGCACAGCAAAGGTCTGGTGGAGCCTTGAGTCTGTAGGTGTCCTCTTCTTGGTCCTCCCAAGATGCTTTGGGAAGGAGAAAATGGGAGCATCCCCCAGCTTTTCCTTCCCTCTGCTGAACGAGTGAAGTTTAGTAGAAGTGTTTGTTTTAAAGAGGAACAAGGGTTCTCGTAGGAATTTCTTCATCAAGTTCTTGAGGAAGTTAAAGCTGGATTTAGAGCTTTTGATCCTGGTCAGTAGATGGATACCAGGTAGAAAAACATGATGAAATTTTGTGTACTGTTTTTTTGGGAAGAAAATGTGAAATTGTGTAGTTTTTCCATCATCCAGCTTCCACAGCAGCATGTGTGAATACAGTGAAACATCTGAACTCCAGCCCACTCACACTGTCTGTGCTGCAGGCCTCCCTAGGGACCAGGGGCAATTCAGCTAGCATTACATTTTTAGATAAGCTTACCCCATTTAGCACATGCATTTTGATCAGCCTGCGATTACAGACTAGTGACTTGCGTGCATATGTACCAGAGCCCTGGTGTTGGTGTTCCTTAGACATGCACTGGTTTTAAGAGCATTAATCTGGTATGTGCACTTCAACCATGTTTCTAATCCCTCTCTACCTTCATCTTTTTGACTGCGAAACAGCAGAGATCCCTTTTCTTTGAGTGAGTAGGCAGAATCATACTTGTGGCGTATTTTGAGACTTCTTAGAAGATATAAACTTATTTAAGTGCTTGTGATTTATATGGTTTTGCTTTATTTGATTCCTTAAATGTCAGCCACTCTGAACAGTTCTAGGATTTTCCTCCTTTATTTGGGAAGTGTCAGTTGATGAGAAGGCAGCTGATGTGCTGAAAGCATCACTCCCTTAGGAATTTGGTCTGTGAAGTGTTTAGCTGGGAAGAAAGCCCCTTGACAGTTACCCTTTTGTTTTTGTTTTCTTTTGCTCGCCCCCCCCCCCCCCCCCCCCCCGCAAAGTTGTGGTTTTGCCCTGCTGGTTTAATGCTTAAAGAATGCTGCAGCTCTGTTCAGCTGTGCAATGCCTTTCAGGTAGTGAGAGGTATCTGAGGAATGAGAGGGATCCCCTGGGAATAACTGCCTGGCACTTGGTTGACCTAATCTGACAGGTCGGGCCAAGAGAGCATCTGATCCAGCAGCAGCTGCCAGGGGTGTGACCCCCTCTGGTACGTGGGGTGTGCGTGGACATGTGCCTCCCTACCTGTCTGGTGAGTGCAGCTGTCTCCAACCCTTCCTGCTCTCCTGTGCTCCTGGAGAAGGCTGCCCCTTCAGGAGACCTTGGCCTAGGTGGAGGGAGCAGTTGGAGCCCTGATGGCAGGAGGGAACTGGGGTACCTGTGCTTATCTTCTGTAGAGGAGCAGCTGATCGTGGCTGCGTTATGCACGCAGTGCTTCTTGTTGGAGTGTTTGGGGGAAGGGAGTGAAGGGGAGGAAATGCATTTGGCGTCACAAGCTTGCAAATGCCTGGTGAAAAGTGCAAAGCGGGAGGTTGCTTGAAGCATATCCCTCTCCTAGACCCCACTCACTGTGTTACTGGCTCCAAGAGAGCCCACAGGAAGGATGGAAACCATCCAGTTGCTACTGCTTTCCAGAAACACTTGAGATCAGAGTCTTATGAGTATGTATCACCTCTCATGTATCTTGCTTGTTTCAGGTTATGTTGTGATGGCAGTCCTGATCATTATCTCATTTTAATTTTCTGGAGCGTGATGTATGTGGATACACCTACTGTGCTCAGAGATTTCGCTGTGAGATTAGAGACATGTTTAGGAAATTAGTAATGAGAGAAAAACACGTAATTAAAAATGATATCAGTTTGGAAGCTCATCCATCTTCAGCCAGCTTGCTGGAAGAGAAAGGAGTCTTACACAATACCTAGTGGTGGGAAAATGCATTTGGCTCTACATTTTAAACAGGAAGGAACTATTTAAATGACAAACTTACAATAGTAATTGGGGTATTTACTTGGGAACACTGGATAACGTATTGTAGATGAATAATGTTGCAGTAATTCTGTATAAAGTTAAAGCAGATCTTGTTATATTTGTTTTCTTTTAATGATGCCTTCACAGAATTTTTTTAAAACTTACTTGGAGCCTTTCTAAAGCAATTGGGTAATTGTACTGAAAATTGCATTCATATTTTGAAGTAGTCATATTTACATATGCCAAATATTGTCTGTAACATTATGAAGATGCACACTTAACAATTTGTTTCCTGAGATATGCAATTTTATGTGAAATGTCTTTAATTCAGAATCTGCAACAGAATTTTAGCTCTTCATCCCCGATGACCATTATAAAGTTGCCATATGTCTTAAAATGTGCTCAGCACAACTGCAATTGTTCAGGCTGTGAATTTCCTCTCATTTTATGATGAAATCCTTAGTTTAGAATAATTTTATTCTTTAGTAGGAGAAACACCATTTGGTCATATACGGTTCGTTATAAAATGTGATAACTTCTAAGCATTTCAAACATTACATGTGCTTCATTTGAGCTTTTGAGCTATTTTTCATGAACAATTAACAGTACCTTGTTGTCATTTTTGTCATGGAATGCCCATAAACTCAACTATCTTCCCGTTTGGTCCAACTTACAAACCCACAGAAAACCTAAGCAGATGTCAGAGCAATAACCAGGTGTACGTTGTAGTACTTTGCAAACTTCTGATTGCTGCAGGGATGTTTCCTAGTTAATGGCTGTGTTTATTAAGTGCTCCTATCTGTTGTGCCTGTTCAGGAGTGTACCTTACATGTGGTATTCTCAGGCTGAGGCTGGCTGGTTTATGCAGTGACGGCCTTGGAGTGACCTTGCAGAGGGATGTGCTTTTCCAGTTGTGTTGTTTGTAGTGTAGTTAGCAAAACTGCTGAATTGCTTGTGGTATGGGGTCCTGTGTAATGAAGCATTCTGTCATCTTTGGGTGGCTGCTAATGGTGGCTGTTGACTGCCCATCTGTTGAGAGACAGTGAGTGTTGTTGTCTGGGAGGATGGACAGTAGGTGAGGAGAGCGTGGCCAAAATGACTTGCCAAAGGTCAGCAGTTCTTGATGGTGCTTGGAGCAGGGAGCCTGTAGCTGGTGGCCAGGGGACTCTTTGTGTCTGGGATCTGGGGGTCAGCAGCTGTGGTGGAGAGTGTGGGCAACTCCTTGGCATTCTCTGTTGTACTTAGCCATGGAGAACTGGCCTTCCTGGAGAGGTGTGAGGGGAAGCACAGTCTTTCTTGACAGCCTCCTTGGGGTCTGTGCTGTTGTGCATGAATGAGGAGATACAGATACGGATTGAGGATGTCTCCAGTTGCTCTGTGTTCGCTGCCCAGAAGCAATGGCACAGCAGGCAAAGGAGACCCTTGGTTCACGGCCCTGTGCAGATTTGTACCCAGACCAGGCCAGGGAGCCAGGATTGGTTCTGTTATGAGATATATTATGTATTGATGAAACAATGAGGGAGATCGTCCATTCTCAGGAATTAAATAATTGCTTCCTGGATGAAAGGACCCAACATCTGGCTCTTGTGTTTCATGTATTTTGTCATGTAGATGTAACTATTTGCTTTGTTCCTGCAGTAATGTTAACCTATAATGTACAAAGCTGTTTCAGGTCAGTGAAAAACTGCATATAAATCTTTATTACATGTACTTGATTGTCTTTAACTCTTTATAAGATATAATTAGCACCCAGTAATCATGTTGTGGTGCTGTTTCTGTGATTACCGTGGTAGTTAGTGTGCAGTGCAATCCTGGTTTTATAGACTGGAGCTAACATTAGCTTGATTGGAATAAAGGATAAACACTGGCCTGTGTTGTTGGCCAGTTAATTTTCTCACCTTTCTACTGCTCAGCTCCATTGCCTCCTGCAGTTCTGAGATGTGGCTTCTGATTGAAAAACTGCAGTCTTCAACATGTGATGCCTCAGGTTGAAGTGGGGCCACTTTGAGTGATGGTGTCTGTGATGGGAGGGAAGAAGAGGATTGTGGCAGGTCTTCAAGGACGGTAACTTGGCGAAGCACTAGTGCCTAGAAATGTTTTGATCCTATTGTAATGAATAGCTGCTAGTTCCTGTTGTTGTTTCTGTTTTGATGGAGTGCCCAGCTGCTGTGTGGTGCAGATAGGATGTTGGGGCAGGGAAAGGAAGTAACTGTCGAAAGTGCATCTCCCTTAGGAAAGCAAGAATGTGGAGGCATGGTAGAATTGGGGTTTAAATAGCACTTACTTTTGCTTGGTTTTCATAGTGCACTGACCGTTTGCAATTTTCCACATGCTGGGTAATGGAAAATTGGCCCCAGAGGAAGTCACTTTGTAAGTCAAGTTTGGGATTATAAAATCAATCACTCTTGGGTCACTGATTGATGTGGAAGATAGGAATTTCCTATACAGTATGATAAGTTCACTGGTTTTCTGGCAGGGTGTGTACAGCGCACTGTTTAGCCAACGATATTCTTTCCTGGTTCTGTTGTTAACTCAGGAAAAGCATCAGGTCATTTACAGCTACACCCAAATTGTGGGTTTGTTTCTGAGTAGTAAGGGGAGGGTGGAGGGAGTTTGTCATGTAGGATCTACATGTGTTTTATGAAGTTTGTTTTCATCTCTTCGTGGCATAATAGCGAAGCTTGGCAGCCATGTGGGAACCATGAAGATTGATTGATTGCTCTTGGTGTTAAGCATCTTGTATCTCTGAGTTTATATCAACACTACCTTTCTTCCAGCAGCAGCATCTGGCTCATTGGCAAGATCTGTGGACAGTTGTTTTGACCGCTCTGGAGATGCCTCTGGCTGTCATGTGGCTGCTGCCTTTGCTGTGCTGCTTTGTTATTCTATCTGGTCCCATTTTCATTTATTTATTAATTTTTTGGCTTACCTTTGATTCTGATTAATTGCTCCAGAGACTGCAGTCTTGAATAAATCTTGCCTAACTTTCTCATGCGGGGACTTCCATGAGATGCTGATGTTAATTTATTTCAGTGACTGTTTGCTGATGGAGCTTGGAGCAGTAACATCCCAGCCTGTGCCTTCTGTGCAGGTTTTCCCTGTGAATTACAGCATCAGTCGTGTGAAGTAAAACACATATCTTTGAGCATATCCTGCATAATGGCTTTCTCTGAGACTGGAGCTGCAAGTGTACATCAAATATTAACAGTGCACAGTTAGTGCCTGGGATGGTGCTGAGAGTCCTGGAATCAGCCACTTGGATTTTTCAAGTTGACCACTGCGAGCAGGGTTTCTGGCCCTGCTGATACAAAGTGTCACAGGAGCAAAGAGTAGTGTGTGTCAGCTCTGGGTTTATGTCCTCAATTG
Source organism: Oreocharis arfaki (assembly GCA_013398015.1). NCBI lineage: Eukaryota > Metazoa > Chordata > Aves > Passeriformes > Paramythiidae > Oreocharis > Oreocharis arfaki. The sequence goes on along the minus strand of VZRR01010587.1, from coordinate 216,455 downwards.
CGGTCCCTACCTGCTTGATTGTGTTTTTTATTCATATACCGTGTACTTTAGAAGCATAATTTTATTCAGAAGTACTGTGGATTTGGAAGACACATGGGCTTAAATAAAGGTCAGTGTTTCTTAAAATATTAAAGCATCTACTTTCATTAAAGAAGCCTGTCAGGGTCACTACTTCTCATAGTTGAAATTAGCGGAGCTGTGATGTGCAGGAGGTGGGACAAGGTACTTATCTTCACTGCCCTTTAACTCTAATGGTCTGTAGAACTGCTTCAGTGCTGTCCACAATGGGGTCTATTTGACAAGCTGTCAGATTTTATAAGAATGTTAGCAAGGCACGATTACACAACTGGTTTTAAATGTGTGTTTACATCTGTAATGATAATACCAAGGCAACTTGGGGGGCAGTTTTTTTTTTAATGATTCACTGCAAATTTGACACGTAAGTTATTGCCACAAAACCTTGTTTTAAAAAGAATGAGGAAATTTTCACACCAAGACGTAACTTAAGTCATCCCCAACAACTACAAATGTGAGCATTTTATGAAATGGAGAGGCAAGTTGGTGAAAGAGTTCACTGCTGGTTTGAAATTAGGAACAGGGATGCTTCAATTTTGAGGGGGATACACTGACTTTGCAATCTGTATGAATGTTGCCATGGATTTCTTTCAGGCCCAGGTCTTGCTCTGGGGCTGTTATTTCGATTCTTAAAAGATCCCTTTCTTCCTCTGTACCTGGCCTTTTCCAGCAGGTGATGAGGCAGCTTCTTTTCTCAGGTCCCAGAACACAAATTAAAATAAAAACATCCTTTTATGTAGTACCTTCAATTGAACGGAAACATAAATGTATCCTATGATGTTAGGCATTGTCTACAGTTGTGGAATTTCTATAGAGGTAACGTTAGATACAATAAATGTTTAAGAGCCTTGTTAAGTGTGACTGGTAGGACGAGCTAGTGCCTTTCATCTCTTAGTTGCTGGTTTTAATAGGATCTGGCTTGAAGGGTTTTGAAAGTTGTTGCCAGGTATTTGATTGCTTCTGTGTCTCGGGAGACAAGGCTTGTTTTGTGTGTGTGTGAGGAGCCTGAAAGAGTTTACAGAGGTATTTTTGCCAATCATCTGTGGGCATGTCTACATGTGCGTGTGTTATAGGCAGATACAAGCTCACTTTGCCCATGGGTTTAATATGTTTGTGTCCTGTGCCTTAGCAGAGTTTATAAAACCCTATTAACATGGCTTTTCAGATGCTTTGAGCATGGGCAGAGTGGGTTTTTGTCTGCCTGTGGATGTAGCCCCATGGATTTATGTTTGTAGAAGACAGACCATAGGCAAAGGGAGCTGCTCCTCTTTGATTACACCAGTCCTTTGGATGGTGAGAGCTTGCAGAGCTTGCAGTTTTCACAGGACCGCTGCAGGACTTCATGACAAAAGGGTTACAGGTGGGTATTGATCACCAGACTGTTGTTGTCATCCCGCTCACATGAGTGTGATTTGTTGGGCTGAGAAGGGCAATTCCAACCCAAACCCTTCTTCCGAGGGCTGCTCTCAATCCATTCATCCCCAGCCTGGATTGCTACTGAGGGTTGTCCTGACCCAGGTGCAGCACCAGCACTTGGTCGTGTTAAACCTCGTGAGATTCCCATTAAATTGAGCTTGTCCAGGCCCTTCTGGATGGCATCCCATCCTTCAGGTGTGTCAACTGCACCACTCAGCTTGGTGTCATCTGCAAATCTGCTGAGGCTGCACTCGATCCCTTCATCCATGGCATTAATGAAGATGTTAAATAACACTGGTCCCAGTATGGACCCTGAGGGACACCACTTGTCACTGATGTCCATTGAGATGGACAGACAGGAGTAGCTGGACTTGCACCATCTAATTTAGGCATCTCGTTTGGATTCCTAAAGCTGGTCCCTGAACGTGTAGGGAATGAAATGTAGCAATTCTATACTTTGTATCTGAAAGGGAAGTTTGAAAGTGGGATATAATATATAGCATAATAAATGATAAAATAAAGTTTTGGGTGTGGTGATGATGGGCTGTATTTGACAAAAGAACTTTTCAAAGTGTATAGAGGGTCACAACTAGGACAAGAGGTGTGAGATTAATATAGGAATGATGCAAGCTGGAAAACTTGCTGTCAGCAAGATAGCGTAGGTTACTAATAATAACCTAATAGTAACTAGTAGTCATCTAAATAGAGCAGTATTTTGAAGTCTGTGGCACTTGGACCCAAGCAACAAGTCTGTGTACAGATATGTTACTCATCTTTCCAAAACTAGTATTATATAGGGCTGGGGAATGATCCTCAGATATTTGAAAAGTAGTCCAGGTTCCTCCACTGAAATGGGGTCATCTAACTCTTGATCATCTCCCACAGATGTTTTTCACCTGCTCTTCGGAAATGCTCAGAGGAATGAGATTTCTCAACACCATTCTGTAGCAACTGCCGATATTCACTCACCTTTGATGGTTTTTCTTGAGTCACCTTTGCTTAAAAGTTGAATGATTTCCTATTTCCCTTACTCAAGTGGATATGGAAAGTAATTTGTCACAGTCTTTTTGTAACCACTTTTTGTACTGGAAGACTCTGATTAGCTTTCACTCTTCTAAACGAAATAAACCAAACTCCTTTAACTTCCTACAACATTTTTGTTTTTTAAACTGCCTTTTGTCCTGTAGATACTCCTCAAATGGTCTGTCTCCCCCTGCATTTCGTATGGCTGGGCTCATACTTCACCCTAATGAGATTCCTTAGGAGGATCCCTTGATTCTTTGGGCAATATCCTCCACCTGCAGATATCCCTTAGGATCTACATATTTATCTTTTCTTTCTAATGTAAGCTGGGGTGAGCAGAGTGGGATCAGTTGCTTCTATGCACTGGCATCCTATCTGAAACTGCGGGACAGCAATGGACTTTACTTCCGTCCTAGTCCAGAGATACTTATTGAAGATGCCCTGCTGAAGAGTGATATTAAAAAGAGCCATCCAAGAATCCACTTTAAAGAGCTGCTCTGGGATGAGCAGGTTGGAGAAGGAGGTGGTGTCTCATTCATGCCACCTAGTAAGCAAAGGAACTGAATCAGACTCTTCAGGCAGAGTGTGGGTATGTGGCCAGCTTATGGTTGAGGAGTTACAGATGCTCTTCATCATTCCTTTCTTATTCATCCCTGTTAGGTTTTTTTTTTCCTTTTTTTTTCTTGATTAAGTCCAGGCAAGGAAAAAAAGTTAAAACTCAACTCCACTACAGTACTCCCCAAATTCAGATGTAAACCCAAAATTTTTCAGACAACAAGGTGTTTTTTTTTTTTTTTTGTGAAGCAGTCCAACTGAGGCAGTGGAACTTAATTAAGATGGAGAATAAATGAAATCCACTTTCATAATAATAAAAACTGCATGGTGTGCTAAGTGTGCACTGTGTGCAGTAATTTGTAGCTTGCAAGGGAGTGCACAATGGGCAGCCTTTTGGTTGTGAAGGCTAAATCGTTTCTGTACGGTCCTCAAGTATTCATTTACCAAATAATTGATAAAATGAGCAAGTGAATGAGACACTAAGAGAGTGTGATCCAATGCCAAGTGCTGGTTTCCATAGTTGATTTTAAATCTACATTATGCTAATGATGTTCATTTGGAAAATGTGTCCACTCCCTAACTTCTGCCGCTGAGCGTTCTGGTAATTGGATTCAGATGTTTGGACTGAAACAGTTGTAGGGTTCGTACACAGAGGAGTGTTCCAAGCACCTTTTTTCTTCCTATTCAGTCTTTCTAAGCCAGAATTGCTTTCACTGTGGCTGGTGTCCAGCTGTTCTTGAACTCCCTCATCAAAGGTCTGTCTGATACAAATGGGCACGATTCTACTGAGACAAAGGAAGTTATGATCACTTAAACATACTGAAGATCTCATCTGGGGCATGATTCCTCTCCCAGTCCATTGGGCTGGCTGGGCTGGGTTGCTGGTCAGAGTTCATCAGTGAGGGAGTCCATTTCACCAGGCTCACAGTGCAATTTGTCATTGTGGAAACACAGGCTGTTGACTGAATTCTAATAGCAGGAACAGCCTTTTGTTTCCCATAAAATTATATTAAGAGTTGGTGTTTCTGAGGCGTTTTGACAAGGCAGCGTGTTTCTATGTAGTGTTGCTGTGCTCTGATTTTCATCCCTATGCTGAAATTCAGAGTGACTTTATTATCTGGGCAGCTTCACTGAACTCAAAATGTATGTGGAGTCGGTGGCATTCAATGTGATGAAGACATCAGACAGCATTTTCTCAAGTAGCTGTTCTAACCCATGAGCACTTGGTTTGCTTTGAAGAGGAAAGAGAAGTTATGACTTTTTACTCAGTTGTGATTCTAATAGGCAGAGTTTTTATAATCTGATTTACTCTGCTCATAGTCTAACCAAAATTTATTCTCTGGTTTCAAAGAAAAAATAATTAGGGATGGAAAGCTCTTTATCTTTTAAACAAAAGTGTCTAATTTCTATCAGAGGTTTTTGTCTGAATTTCTGAAAGTCAACTTCATGTAAGTGTCTATTTCTGAAAGTAGTCAAACAAAGGCTTTTCAGACACCAAGTGTTGTATGGTGATAGATATGCAGCTATTTCTACGTGTACTTGCTGCTGTTCCAAGTGATTATACTTTTCTGAAGGTTTATAAAAGAAATAAGAGGGAAATTAAAAAAGACACAGTGTGTGTTGGAAGATGGTGTTTTCATATAATCAAAATCAGTACTGAATTTACATTGTGAAGTTATAGTAAACCACAGACCCAAGAGGGAAAATTAAAAGATTACTTAAAACCAACAATAAACATGCAAATTAAAAGTCATCAATTTTAAATGAAGTCATACACTATTAAAAATAAGCATAAAATTGCATACTGGTTTGGATGTGTAGTTTATAGAATACACCAAATGTTAAAATTGGATGAAATTAAGAAAAACATTTTCCAAAGGCAAGTAAAATATCTGTTTAATTAGATTGTAAAGAAAGGAGATTAAAAGTAATATTTTGTGAAACAGTAATTACTGTTTTTCAGAAGTAGTCAGGTTCCTGTGAGTTGATCTAAATTTACCGATGATAGCAGATCTCTTTGGGGTCTTCTGTTTTGTTTGTGTCTTTTAATTAATTTAAATGGCAGCCACTACCTTTATTTTGTTTTCTTTGCGCTGAACACACTGCATGGCTGTTTGCTCCAATACTCTGCCAGCTCAGGAAGGCAAATCTGGGAGATCAGCTCATCCTCTCTGGTTCTGCGAGGTTAAAAGCCAACTCGTTGCAGGGGACTATACAGCAGGATAACAGGAAAGGCAGCCGAAGCCACTGGGAGGTGAGTTGAGGTGCTGATGGGAGCCTGAGATGTAAATAAACCAGATTGCTCTCATTTCCTCTTTCCACTGTATTATGCATTCCAATAGCACTATTCATCTTTATGACAGACACCTATTGCTTCAACTTTTACTGCAGGCCACTGAAGTACATTAAAGTGGGCAGGAAATGGAAATAAATAGAGTTCAGTGGAGCTGCCGAATAACTAAACACGGCACAGTCATTTTTAGTGCGGGGCCTTGAGGTTTTGAGCAGATTTATTGTATTGCTTGGCTTTTGTTAGAAAGATGGGTGCTGTTTAAAAGAGATACCTTTTTTTGTTTTTGTTTTTTTTTGGTAAGTAAGAAAATGTGTTTGGATTTTTTTTTCCTAACTCTTTGGGATGCCAGAGATGAAAGGAAATTGTGTTGAGTCTCAGCTGGGTAGAATCAGGGGGATGTGTCTGTGTACACTACCTCAGGTTGTGGCTGGAAACAGAATAATGGGATTGGAGATTTGAAGAAATCCTACTAGCAAATAGGATGGGAGGAGGGCCACAGTCCATTGGCCTAAATTAACCTTCCACCTAAAGGTAGTGAGGCATTACTGTAGAGAGGCCGAATGGAATTTGGCCTTAAAAATGTATCTACCTTTTTTCTAATGCCTGCACATTTTGCTCACTTTGGAAATGTGGCTTGCTCTCCTGCTTGTTCAGAGGTATATTTTCAAGGACAGTGAAGTTACACTGCAAGTTCCAGATACCCTTAACCCACAGGAGATGGGACTCCAGGTGAATTCTGGTTTTGTGAAGGCTTCATGTGTTTGTTTTCCCTTGATTGTTTATATTCTGATAAGATGAGGTCAGTGACTGAATGAATTCACAACACGGGTTACTTGAAGACTTAAAGCTCATATTTTCACTCCCTTGAGATTAGTCAGATAGTTGGAAACTTTTCTTTAGAAAAGAATCGTTAGCACTGTTTTTTTTCCCTGGATTACATTGAGCACTCTCTGGGTTTGCTGAATATAGTGCTTGCTTATTTTTGTTTGTTTATTTTGACAGTGACTGCTATATAGTTGAAAGCAGGCATCAGCCTTCGAGGTATTTGTCAATATAGAAGATATTAGGGGATATTTCACAATGTCATGTAAGATAAAAACTAATTTGTAAGCAGTGCGGCAGAGATCTGGAAGGACAATTAAGGCAAAAAATCATTAACATTGATTCTTTTGCACTGGGATAGTACATTCCTTTCTCCAAAAGCATCCTTTTAAAACGTTGTTCACCTCAGTCTGTGTTTAATTATACATTTCAGTGTGACAGTCAGTGATTCTTTTTTCTCTTAAATTATATTTACATCAAGACTTTAATTCAATTCAGAATACTGCTCCAGATACACTCACACTGCAGAAACCAGTGCCAGGCAAAATTGCGGGTAATTACTGAGGACGGTTGTTGGCAATTTGACTTTTCATCATTTGTTTGTCGTCATTTGTTCGCACTCTGTGCATAGTTCCTCGCTGAAAGGATTAGGTTACAGATGGGTGGGTATTACTTCAGGGACTTCTTAAGTGAGAATCCAGATGCTTTTCTGCCTCCTCTCCTCTTGCTTAGTTTGCGAGTTAGAAGTCAGTAGCTGCAGGTAAGATTCAAAGCTTGTATCTTTGTTTCTCTTTTGCAGTGGAAAAAAACTCTCTCTTCTTTCTTGGTAGCTGAACGGAAAATCTAACTGCAAACTCTTAAGTACTTGGGAAATTACAGATTGAGCTATATTTTCAAAAGAATCTAATTTAAGTGCAGTTATCACTGACAAACTGCTACAAGTTCTCAGAATAGTTCAGGTCCAGGAAGGTAATTTGGTGTTTCATGCTTTGAAAACCTGGCTACGTCTTTGGTGTCTAAGGTGTAGCAGAGATTTTTGGGGATACTGGCCTTTGGCCACATCCCAGTTGCTTTGAGTTATGTCTGTAATTTCAAGGGCAGTGGTCTGGGGGTGTACTGTTTTACAGTTGCGAGATGTGGGTTTTGTTTGTGTGCCCCACATGCAGCACGTGGTGTTGCCCCAGTAGCTGAAACCCGGCTGGGTCGCCCCTTGCCTTCATGGGGAGGCAGCGGAGCTGAGGTGTTAAATGTGTTTGGGAAGTGTGAATTACAGGGACTGTTTCCTTCCCTCTGTTACATGTTGCTGGATGTGCTTTCGAATCTGTGCTCCTTTTTCCTCCTCCTGGTTTCAGAGGTGAAGCCTGGAGGCAGGCTTCAGGCTGAATGCTGCAGTGCTGCAGGAAACGAGTGTTTTACCGTATGTTCTAGCGGGAGCACAGTCCTGGTTTTCCAAGTTTACCGTCCTGCCCAGCTGAACTTGCAGACCATGTCTGTGAGCTCCTCTCGTGTGGGCAGTTTGCATGTGTGTGTTTGATCTCCCAGCAGCCGCTGGCAAGCTGGGTTGTGTCTGTAAGAACTGCTTGCTGAAAAGCAGTGGTAAATTCAGGCATTCAGAAAATTTGTCCTCATATAAGAACATGTAATTATCTCATGCTCTGACCTTGCTGGAGGCTGCTGGGCTCCTCAGTTTCTAGTGGGACCATTTATTTTACAGTTCTAACAGTCTGTGATGCTTGAATATCTAAAATTTGTATGTAAAATTTAACAAGCTGAGTCTGAAATTAGGGTTTTGGTTTCTGCAGTGGGAGGGGAAGCCGTCAATGTTACAGCATCACAATATTCTGGTTATCCTGCTTGTTCAGGAGGTAAGAAGAGCATTTGGAAAGTAGGTGTGACAAAGGCAGAATAGTTTATTTATGCTGTGGAGGAACAAAAGAGTCATGTTCTTTGTAGCACAGCAGACTAAAGGGGTTTTGGAGCACTGTTTGGAATAGAGGCTTGTGTGTTGTATGTTTGATTTTTGTGCCATTCCCCTCAGCGATTTGCACACCCCCTTTGTTTGGCTTTCCTGTCTGCTGGTGGAACTGTAGCAAGGATGGCTTTGACTGCTTCGCCCTTCCCACGTGTGTGTCTAACACATTTGGTCACTCAAGTTTTATTTCTTCCCTCTTAAACACGAGCGTGTAACTTCCACCCCAGCCTTGTTAGGGCGCGAGCTGCCGAAGCAGGGGCTCCCAGGACCAGGCATTGTCACCGGGCAGTAAAAGCTCTTTAATGGGGCTGGCTAAACTTTTAAGTTATGGTTAATGTTTTTAACAGTAACTTGTGTTTCCTCTGGCCTTCACGCCCAACCATTAGCCAGGTGTTTTTGTCTCTCAGAGTGGAAAAATAAAAGTAATCTAACTATCCAGCTGGGCCCTCACTGAGGTGCTGGAGGAGGTTGGCCACAATGCAAGCTGGGGGTCACAGAGGCTGGATGTGTGGGTTACGAGGCTCCTTGTTAATCCCTGGCAAACATAAGCATTGGTAATGAGAGGCCTTTTTTTTTTTTTTAACTATAAATTATGAGGCTTAAATTTGGTATGTTATGTGCCTATAAGCTTTGTTCTGTGTAATTTTCTAAATATATATATTTTTAAAATTTATTTTTGTTCCCCCCCTTTAATATGACATTCACTTGATTTCTTTGTAACGGCGAGACAGGCCTGACTCTGATCTGCCTTATGCTGTAAACTGTGTTTATGGAGCTAGAATTGGGGTCATTAATTTTCTTTACATCAAAAGAAGTAATTTCTTTTAAATGAGAAGCCTGTTTCACCTAGTAATTCGCTTTAATTGCTTATTTGAAACTTTTGACATTTGATAGCAATTTAAACATTGCCAGATGAGGCTCATGCAGTTGGGACCTGCAGGTGCTTCCTTGTGTGCCCAACTCGGATCAAAGGAGTGAGCCCAGGGATGTGCCTGGCCGCAGACGGGGCGCCCTGCGCTGGAAGGTGCTGTGTTTTGGGGCTGTTTGAATAGATGCTGTGTGTCAGCCTCAGCAAGTATTTGCTCAGAGGGCTCTCCCTTGGAGAAGTTTCTGAGGAGTGCTGAGCACGGTTCTGTTTGTTTTTCTTGGGAGATAGACTGCGTGGCCTTTGTTTTGCCCGAGGCTGAATAGTGCTTGCAGCACTGACTCTCTGTATTGTTTTTTTTTCTTAAGTCTAACCAATAGCACTTTCTGCTGAAGGGGTAGAAAAAAGTTTCTGAAATATTAATGACTTTTCTTTTTCCTGACTAATATATCTTAATTTAGTATTACCATCTTCTGGGAGGTTTGGTGGGAAAGAATTTTCTTCCTCATGAGGATAAGCAAATGGTGCAACTTCAAAGGCATTTTTAGCAGGGTCTAAACCTCAATGAAGAGAAGAGACAAAAATGAAACAGTGTCTTTCACTCACTTTTTATGCTGGTTCACTAATGTGAATGCAATTTATTGTTCAGTCAGTGGCAGGAGTAGCTTTTCTTAGCCTGAGAAGTATTTTTTATTTTCAGTCAATAAACAAAAATTTAGACTATTGCGGAAAGAGCAACTTTGGTTAATGGCTTTTGGCTGTGGAATAATGTGATGCTAGATATACTCACAATGGTTTCTATCAGTACTGTACTTTGTCTCGTGAGAGATTAAAGACTGTTGCAGGAGAGGTCCAACAGCTGAACATGAGACAAATTCTGTGCTGCTGCAGCAGAAGTTAAGCAGTGTTTTAGTACTTTCTGAATTCAGAGCAAAGCCAAAGTACCAGTGCCAAGACTTCTTTAAAGAGTTTTACTGATGTGCATTGTAATTAAAACCAGAATTAGTTTTCTAATAGGACATTCATTTCCTAGAGAGCAATTGCAGCTTGGCATAAAGTAATACATTTTTAAAAACAAGTGCCAATCTGGGGATATCCCCAGCATATGTTGGATGGCTGACTTACCAGCTATGTGTGTCCTACTTATTAACAAGAAAATGAAATATTTTCATTTAAAATAATTATACAAATAAACCTTTGGCTGCGCTGTGATTTCATTAAAACCTTAATTGTTTAGAGAGCTCTATGAGTGTGTGAAGTTGGGTCAGTTTTACTGCCCGGCATTAGTCTCGATAGCAGATTTACCACAGGGCTGGATTTAATCTCTTGACTAATCTTTACAGTAGCAGGCCTGGGATGGGAAGGCGTTAGTGTGTTTCAGGAGATAGGTAACTCTATCTCTGAAGTGGAAACACAGCACTGGGTTTTAAAATGTCTGAGCAGCCTTAAAATGAACTAGCCAAGGGGTGGTGGGGAATTGCTCTGTGGAAACAAAATAGGTGTTGCTTTTAAATCAGCGTCTTGGTGTGCACATTGTCACACCTTCACACATGGCTGTAGGCTCAAATCTATTTCTCATCAAAGCTACTGTAGCAGAAGGGAATATTGTGACCATCTGGGTTGCAAAGATCAGAAATAACAGTCCTGTGGGCAGCACAATGTAAACCAGCTTTTATGCCACTTGATTAATCATTTCTGAGGGTAAGGACAGCAAGACATTTACCAGGTCACGCATTAATTTTTAAAAATACTTTAAAGTCTAATTTTCCTGGGCTTCTGATGGTGGCATGCTTTTGAATCAAGTTATGATATTTGTAGGTTCAGCATCTCAACTAACATTGTTCCTGAGCATGGGAAACATGGGCGCATTAGATGTCTCCAAAGGAGAGTTAATTAGAAGAATGAGCAGTTATCAAGTACACCGCAGCTCCACTGTTTAATTCTGATGATAATTTTCATGCTGGGTCTAATACAAATGAATTCACTTATGGTTTATTAATCCACTGCGAGCCTGTTAGGGTATTCAGGGGGAAAAATGCTGAGAGTTACCAGAACAGATTTAAAGTACTTCCGTGAGTGGAGAGCAAATCAGAGAACTTTTTTTTTCCTCTTCTTTTTGTCTTTCTGCACTGCTTTAACTGAATATGGTCTTTTTTCTCCCTTTCTTCACTTCTTTAGGACCCACGATTATCAGCTTTAATTTTTGACAAGCTTCAAGTGCCTGACTATTTACAGAAGAACAGGAATGAAGGAGAGAGCAGATGTGAAACTTGTGCCACTCACTTGAATCAGCTGAAGCAGGAAGCCATTCAGATGATGCACACCCTCAGCCAAGCCAGCTACCCAGAAATGCCCGACCTCCCGCCCAGCGCTGGAGCGGTGACCAGCATGGTACCCAGGATGGTCACTGTCTCTTCCCAGAGAGACCTGCCACTCATTGCTGGGCAGGTGGGCAGGCAGCCTGGAAAGTCTCCCAGTCTCTTCTCTGCAGCAGAGAGGAAGAAGGGACTTGGATGGTCTCAAGGCATGGGCAATTTTCCCAACTCCAGTGTTCAAGTGACGGTGGCCCCCAGTGGTCTCAGTGGTGCCCTGAGCTCTGTCACCATCCAAGCTCAGCAGTACCTCGAGGGCATGTGGAGTATCTCCAGGGTGAACAGCTTCCTGCCTCAGGCTTGTCTAGTAAGTAGTGATAATTCAGCTGCTTGAGTTTTGTTTGCATGTGTGTGGACATAAAGAGAGCTATAGGTAAAATCTGAGATGTATTTATCATAGTGGGGATCAGCTAATGGTATTCTAGGCTATGTTTCCAGAGCTGAAGACTTAAAGAGCTTTGAATGATGTTCTATCAGATGTCACAAGGAGTTTGCTCTCTTATCTCACATGGTGAGATCCTTCCCTCAGATGTTTTTGCACCTATTTTAGCTTCATGTATGCAGGTGATGTTATTTGTCTGTCATATACCTGGTAACCCCTTTAGAAAAACACAAAAGGCCAAGTTTGTCACACATGAAGCTCTGGGAGTTTCATGGGATTATATCAAAGATGATCTTGACCCTCAAGTCTAGTGTTGAGCTCCTAACGCTGTGTGCAGTTCAGCAGTTGCTGTTGATGGACTGTGATGCGGAGCATTAATCTGCAGCTTAGATGTGCTGCAAAACGGTTTGCTGCTGAGGAGGGGGCTCAGAAGGTTGCTTCAGAGCCACATGCCTGTAAATGTCACTTCACTTGGATTTTAAGCCTTGATGTTGATTTCCTGTATTCTGCATTCATTTTACGAACTCTTGTGGGAAATGAAAAAGCTTTATAGAGGTGCATGTTACCTTTAAAAGCAAGTTAATTATGTGGCTATCTATGGAACTGTGCTAAGAAGAAGGATACAGTATGTGGCTGGTTTTAAATAAGATTTATTCCTGACCAGTTTTCAGGTAGTGGACAGGGGAGTGTGTATAATAATGAAATGTGTACAATTTGAAGTAATTGTTTTCACTTAAAGATGAAGTAGAAGTTCTTGTAAGGTCGGGTATGTTGGTGCCAGGCAGCTTTAAATTTAACATAATGCCTTATGTACTGTTGTATGTAAACAGTACCTAATATTGCTTGGTAGCTTCAGCTGGTTGAGCTCCAAGATCATCAGAGATAAATATTTGAGTGCTGCTGTGTAACATTACTTTTTCAGGCTGACTTGTGTTTCCTTCCAGAAAAGGCTTGGAGACTTGATTCCTCCCTCCCATACTTTTCTCTCATAAGGAAATTTGTGAATTCAGATCCATTCCACCTCTGAGGGGTTCCCGTTTAAATCCAGTGAATCTCCACTGACATCAGATCATTCACTGAGAAAAGGGAAAGTGGCCCATTCAGCTCTTCATAGTTTATAAGGAAATGCTGCTATGAGAGCTTTTCTCTAAAATTTTGCTCCATGCATTAGGGATCAGTTTGGCCATGTAAGGTGTGTGATGCTACCTTTAAATTGCCTTTTAAGTTCTTTGTATATCACAGAAATAGAGAAGGAAAATGGGAAAGCTACTGGGCTAAGAAGCCTGCACTCTGAAAGCAGAAATATTTCCATTTGTCTGCTCATGCCTTGTCTGCCCTTATTCTTGTCCTAAATAATTCAGTAACAGCCAGCTCCAGATTTCTTCCTGCTTAACCGTGCTGACTGATAGATGTGGTTTTCCCTAACCACTGCGCTATTCTAAGATAAAACTGTTGCCTCATTTAACCTCTGTGAAGGAAAAATGTGTATAATGCAACAGAGCTTAAGTGTGATTTAGAAATGTGCAAAGAAACTCAGTAGCCTGGAAAACAGTGACCTTTAATGAAAGGACAAACACTGTGAGTGTTGGAGGCAGCTTGGATGTGATCCAGTCATCTGCAAGGATCGTTTAGATTTATAAGCAGTTTTTGGAGAGAAGCTAGTCTTCAGTTGTTTGATCTCTCCTCTCTCTTTATTTATTTTATTCATTTAAACCCAAATGTAGTTACTGAAGACTGTGAGTGCATCTCTTTCCAGATGGTGCTTCTTGTGTCTGTCTGAATTCTTCCACTGCCTTTTGTATTGTTAAGAATCTTGTGTCTGATTAAGTTGTTTGGGTGGGTGAGGCAGAGTGTGCTTCCCCTACAGTCTTCCCCTGAGGAATCACAGGTGTTGAAGGAAATAGGATTGGAGAAATTTCAGGAAACAGCTAGTCTAGCCCTTGTCTAATACAGTATCCACTGCAGGACATTCTTGTCCAATGCTTATCTTACCTCATCTTATGATTTTTCAAAGACTGGGATTTTCCGATTTCTATTGATTCTCATATCTGAACTTCCTTCCCTATTAGAAAAGTTTATGTGATTTATTTACTTTTTTTTTTTCCCACTGGTTAGAGAGTTAATTTTGTCTTCCTTTTCCTGAAGTTAGGGACAGGGTTTAGGTTTCAGATAAACCCAGAAGAGAGCTGTGGATATACATCCTTGTAGTGACGTCTGTCTTTAGTAGTATTTCCTGTCTTGTGGGTTAAAGCTGGTTTGGCTAGAGGAATTCTGGAGCAAGAGCTACTGCAGTAGAGAGAACAGCAATGAATGTACTATTTATTATGTGTGACTGGATCTTGAAGTCTTCAGCCCCCAGTTAGGAAACATACTGCACAAACGCAGAAGAAAAAGATGGCTTGACCACCCTGTAAATACTCCTGTTTCATTGGGAATCTGTACTTATGCCTTCTTTCCTTACCAAAGGGTACTTGAAACAGGTGCTGAACTCCTGGTGGGAGCCTCCTACCCAATGCCTACCCTCCCAGTGATTTAACTCACTGCTGCATATGAAGTGGCCATGATTAATTTTATAAAATTGGGAAGACAAAGGTAAAGGCTGGGGTTCATCTCAAGTATTTTTAATTGCCAAAACCCCAGGTGTTTGTTATAAGATAATTACTGAGGCTTCCTTTGTGGCTGTGGAAGACCAACAGGCACTTCCAAGAGATGCTTTGTCCTTTTGGACTTGGCTGTCTGTCTTGGCCTGCCTTGTCCACTGAAGAAGGTGCCTGTGGCTTCCAGCTGGTGCTGGCACAGCCCAGGTGGGTCATGTGGAACAGATCCTTTTTTGGATGCAGGGTGCTGTGTCCCCAATGCCTTCTGGGTGTGAAAACAAACCCCAGTGTACATCTGCCGAACCTCAGGAGACCTTGCAGCAGCACACATTTCTCTAAGATCTGTATTTTTTATTCATGGTTAGTTCTAGTAGTGGCAGTAGTAGAATTGTCTGTGGAGAGAAAAAAAAGAAAGATTTAATTTCTGCTCTTCTCATCTCCCTTCCCAAACTCGCATGTATTACCTTGTAATGTCACTTATGGTTGTGAAAACACTTCTGGGCTGAACGCTGGGGGTCAGAAGTGCAGGACATCGTAAATTTTTAATATGTGTTTGGAGTTCAAGTGTGAAAAATCCATTATATAGATTATAAATTTTTTGAACAGGAACGTGTGTTTGAAGCGTAGTGTGGGTGCTGCTCAAACCAAAATAATAACCATGGGCTTTGGGAGCCGTGAAGAGGAACAGTAATTAAGGATCTGGAGGAAGGTTTAGGGGAGGGGAAGACTAGGATTGCAACCAAGGTGCAAAAGGTGAAGATGTAATCAGATGCTTTACCCAAGTGGCCTGTTGTGAAAAATTACAAAAAATAATCAGCAGTAGCAGTGATAAGTTGTCTGAGCAGACAGTGAACACAGTGGAGGGAAGGGAGCTGGTATAACTCAGGGTAAGGCAGCTGATTTGTGGTGGATGCCTGACAACTATAATTAATAAATAGTTTTATATTGACGTTTTTAGTTCTAGACCCGACGAGTGAATATAAGGTTACTGCTCAAATGAAAAAAAGCATTTGCAGTGCTCAGCACTGCCACCCAGTTTAATGCAAAAGGAGAGGACTGAGGGGAGTTTGGCCTTCCCAGATGTGTTGGAATCTGGCTGAGAGGTAGAATATTAAAACCAGTGAAAATACCTTGTACGCCTATTAGAACTATCTGCATTTATTGTGTATTGTAGAAAAAAAGAGGTCTTACTGTATATTTTAAATTGACTGTGTTATTATTATGCAGTGTTATGTACTGCATAAAAGTGCTAAAGTAGCCGTGCCATGTGCTATAAAGACATCTCAGTGAAATAGAGCTTATTTGCAAATTGCTTTTTCTTTCATCTTACACAAAATGAAATCCTGGTCACACTGTATTTCTTACTTCAGTATATACAATTGGCACTGGTTATAAGGCAAAGCATTGTGGCTCTTTGAATACTTACCAGTTTGTAAGTGGATTTAAAAATGCATTAAAAAAGGCACCATTAAGAAATTGAAAAAGTTGGAGCACTAAAAAATTTGAAATGCCTTAAGTAAAACTTTTAAAGCCTATGTATGTAAAATTGTAAGATTATCAAAAGCTCAATGTATGTCCCTGAGAGTATTCACAAATTTAAATGTAGGTATGAGTTTATTGCTTGGGTCTGTGAGGTTCGGAGAGGGAGGGTTCACCCACAGCACAGCACATGGAAATTGGTCCACAGACTCTAAAGTTAAAGAATTTTTGTTTATGTGTGTTATGTGAAAAACCTGTGAGTTATTTTAGTCACAATTCAGGCTTTCCTGTAGTTTGAGTAAGTCTTCTGCTTACCCAAATCTAAACCAGATGGATTCATCTGAGAGTAGTTCAGCCTCTGTTGACTTTCCTTAAAGCCTCTGTGTTTGTTTATAGCAAGGGTGACTTACATTTTGTTTAAAAGATGCTATAAAAGCTGACTGTGGAAAACAGAACAATGGCAAGATTTACTTTCCAGCATTTGCTTTTTTACTTTGATAAATGTCATACCAAATGGATTTTTAAATTAATTTTTAAAACCCTTCTTGATAGCTTTCTCAGTGACCTTTTATTAATACAATGTGGGAAATATATTTTGTAATGAAACAATTAAAATACAGTGCGTTGACCATAAATCTTGTCCGTGAGACATATGGATGTCTTTGAGCTTTGGGACGTTTCTCAGGCTCCACGTATAACATCTTGATCCTCAAGAAGTCAATGTCAGACAGATGGTGAGGCAGGGACTGCACAGAGGCTTTTCTGTTTTCCATTTAGCTCCAGTAGTGTTGGTGTCACTGCTCTTGGAGAGGAATTACATAAAGGAAAGTGGGTGGCAAAAAATACTGATCTTCAAAGTTGATGTTGGTCACTCTCCATAACAAGTCTCAGTAGCAGAAGGGAATCTTTTGGTCCAGGTTACTAAAGGCTTGCTCATGCCAACCTAATTTATGTTCCCATGGAAAAGACCTTTCCTGTGACTGCTGCGTGTCAGCTGGGCAGTCATGCCTTGCTTTGAACTTTGCTGCCTTGGCAAAGGCAGCGGGAGGGGTGTGATGTGGGAGGACAGCACTGCTACTGTTAGTGGGACCCTGCCCCAGCAGCCAGGGAGCAGACTGGCTTAGAAAGAGTGGGTTGGAAATCCAGCCTTAAACGTGCAGCTGGAAGCGCAGCCTTCTGTTTTGTGTAGTTGCTGGGACCTTTGCGCTCTCTTATTCTAGATTGTCCCCAGTGTAGGGTGCTGAAGGTGAGAATGAGGTTACTTTTTAAAGTATTGCCAGGTATCAGAGTGATACAGGAAAAATATTAAGAGTTAACAGAAAGGTTATTGGCTACAAGATGGAAATGAACATTTTCTTAGGTGAGGGTGTGGATTGCATTTATTTTTATTTCTCTTCTCTGCACCAGCATAGTATTGGTTTTACCCTTGTGGGACAGGGTAACTATTTGAGGACTCAGACCTTCTTGTGGCTCAGATTACTACCTGAAACCAGTTCTTTTGATCTTTCACCCCTCCAGGCTAAGCAGTTGTTATTACAGCTCTCATGAGGAAACAAGTCCATACTTGCCTCTGTTGACAATTGAAGTCAACAGGCAATAATAAGGAATGTTTGCCCAGACTTCACCTGTAGCTCATCAGAGGGAGATTTAAGACAATCAGACTTTAGAGATTGTGTGGAAATGGTAATCCACTGGATTTACCTTTGGCCCACAGTTCATTCTCTCATCTGGCAAGTGTATCATAAGCTATACTAAATACCCCAAATATCTAAATTTTCTGCTCTTGCCTTTCTTTGGCCTTTTCTGTTCACTTTGCTCCCTTCAGCTTCCTTTGCTTCCTGCTGGTCCATTTATACTCTGAACTTGGTTCACTATAAATCCTCTGGTGAACTGATTGTCAATCAGTGCATCCCATGCCACCCTGCACTAGAAGTCACCATACAAGGAAGATTTGTACTTTTTGGCTGGAACTCTGAAGAGGTATCATCCAAGATTTGAGAAAGAACAGCTTTAACAAGGCTGCTGTTGCAATGGGTTTACATGGGTAAAGGGTGGGCTGCAGCTGAATAATACCCTTTGGCTTCAGAAGTCGATGCAGCTGAGAAACCAAATAAATTTAGGCTGAGCTCAGACCTTAGTCATGTGCAGGCTGGTGGAGGGGAAGGTCTTGCAGTGGTGTCTGTATAGCACGTGAAAGGAACTGATTTGCACAGCTGGATGCAGGTAGGATTGCCCAGTTGTCCTGCTTGTGTAAAATAGGATTTGAATATTTCTGGGTTTTTTTTGGTTTTTTTTTTTTTTTTTTGGAAAGTGCTTTGAATTTGACATTTTCTCAATAGGCTGTGTACTGGAACGATGGCATGTTGAGGTTGTGGGCCTTCAGATGGTCGAGTTGTGCACAGTGTGAGTACTGCTGGAAGAATCTCCCGTTGTTTTGTGGCTTGAGCGGCTGAGCATGGGGCGAAGATTGGTGCTCTTTGTTACTTGCAACTAGAATCACTCAAGTGCCCTGCCTGGTAGCTTCTGACAGGAGGTTTAAAAAGCATCAGTAGAAAATGATGTATCTATTTTTGTGTTTCAGCGCTTAGGAGAGGATTTATGATGTATGGATAGAGTTCATAGATATTTCAAGCATTTCATATGTGTATGTTTAATGGAATGGATTGCCACTTTAGTGAACATAGCATCAAATCAGCTCTGTTAATTGAAAAAGATTTTTCACATTATTGCTAATGATGTGACACAGTTTTGTTAGAGATAGTGCATAAAATAGCGCTACTTCAAGTGACATTAATGTATGCATTTAAATTCCTTTTTTCCCATTTACGTGCATTATTGATTTTATTTCATTGTTGAGCAGCTAATGGATTTGTAATTTGAATACAGTCACTGTAATCAATGATGGGATTATTAGACTTATAAATAGAACTTTAAAACTAGGATGAGGTAATTTCCCAGTGACATTACAAGAGAGTGGGCTGCCCAACCAGGAAGACTGAGTGGATGAGGTCCTGCAAAGACAGGAACAACCTCACGTTCAGAAGT
The DNA here is from genome assembly GCA_013398015.1 of Oreocharis arfaki. NCBI lineage: Eukaryota > Metazoa > Chordata > Aves > Passeriformes > Paramythiidae > Oreocharis > Oreocharis arfaki. The sequence goes on along the minus strand of VZRR01010587.1, from coordinate 197,559 downwards.
CCTGGTCCTTCTGAGGGACTTCTGCCACCCTGATACCTGTTGGAGGGACAACACAGCAGGGCATAAGCAATCTAGGAGGTTCCTGGAATGTGTTGATGATAATTTTCTTCTCCAAATGACAGAAGAGCCAATGAGGAGAGGTGCTATGCTGGACCTTGGTTGTGGTCAGTGGAGTCTACTTGGAGCACTGAGGCTGGTGGTGTTCCCCAGGGGTCTGTGCTGGTTCCTAAAACTAAAACAAACAGTTTAGTTTGTANGCTGGTGGTGTTCCCCAGGGGTCTATGCTGGTTCCAGTTTAGTTCGTCTTATTCATCAATGCCCTGGATGAAGGGACAGAGTGCAGCCTTGGAAGTTTTGCTGAGGAGGAATGAGTGGTACCCCAAAGTTCTGTGCTGCCATTCAGCAAGACCTGGACAGGCTGGAGATTTGGGCAGAGAGGAGCATAATGAAATTCAGCCAAGGCAAGTGTGGGGTTCTGCAGCTGGGGAGGATTAACCCCATGTACCAGTACAGACTGGGGGCTGACTTACTGGAAAGCACCTCTAGGGGTCCTGGGAGACAACAAGTTAACCATGAGCTAGCAGTGCCCTCGTGAACAAGAAGGCCAATGGTATTCAGGGCTGCGTTAGGAAGAGCATTGCCATCAGGTCAAGGGGGGTGATCCTGCACATCTGCTCAGCCCTGGCTGAGGCCACATCTGGAGTGCTGTGTCCAGTTCTGGGCTTCTCTGTTCAAGAAAGACACAGAGCTCCTGGAGAGGGTCCCATGGAGGGGCTGTGAAGATAATGAGTGAACTGGAACATCTCACTTGCGAGAAAAGGCTGAGGGAGCTGGGCCTGTTTAGTTTGGAGAAGAGACAACTGAGTTGATTCCTCTGGATTTGCATAGCTGCTGCTATTTCAAATCTGGATGAGTTTGTTCTTTTCTGATCCCTTATCTCTGAAGGAAGCATTTGAAAGGTGTAGGCATGGGTCAATTGCTGTGTTTTTGGTGTTGTTGGGCAAAGATAATGGATCTGCTGTTCAGAACTGTCCCTGTTCTGCTTCTCAAAAAAGCAGGTGATGAAGTCGTGCAAGGCAGTTGGCTGTTTTAGGGGGCAGGTGGCAGTGGAAGTATGAAGGGGAGAGCGGCCCTTGTGATGCCTGGCTTGGGAAGGGTCTAGGTTTAGTTTTTTTGTGCACGGTAGCTGTGTGGGCATCCCCTTGAGTCTTGTCAGCCTCTGCTGATGACTCTGAAGTACTCGTGGGGGATTCGGGAATAGTGCAACCTCCTGTTACTAGTTAAGCTAAGATTCTGGTGAAAAGATTGAATGGGAATGATAAGAACGTTAGTAATATCCTGCTGAGTCTCAGCTGCAGCCTGTCTAGCCCAGGGCTGTCTCCAGCAGTGAAGCTGGAAATGGTATTTAGGGAGAGCTGTGGAGCCTGGCTGCTTTCTGCAGTCTGCTTATACTCCCCAGCATGTTCAGTTGGATTATTCACAGGGACACATACCTGTCTGTTCCCTTTAGGATCTGTTTAGGGACCTGCTATTCAGGAATTTATCCAAACCCTCTCTGACCCTGAAACACTCTCTAACTCCACAGCCTTCTATGTGCCAGCAGGTTCCATGAGTTCACTACCCCAAGGCAAAGAAGTATTTACTTTCATTCAATTTATTCAGCACCTCCATGACTTTGTAAACCTCAATCAGGCTGTCTCCAGTCTTCTCTCTCCTAGCAAGAGTCCCCACCTCTTTCGTCTCTCCTCCTGAGGCAGTTGCTTTATCTTCTTGACCATTTACTTGCTTGTCTCTGTCATTTCCCTTACTCCACTCTCCTGAATTGAGATGCAGGACTAGGACTCAATATGTGGTGCTCATTATGTGGACACTCTCCTTGTTCTTTGTGCCCTGCCTTGTGATGTCCAGAATTTGCTTGCTGGTTTTTTTTTGGCTGCCGCTGCATCTTGATTTAGAGGAACTGTCAATGACCTTTAGATCTTCCAAGTTGTAGCTGCAAGTTTTGAGTTCAGCGTTGTTGAGGAGTCGTTTAGGTTGTTTTTCCCCTTGTATGTGGTCTTATCTATGTCACATCTCACCTGACACTTCTTTGCCCAGTCACACTTGGGAATTTCTTCTGGAATTCCTTATTATTGGCATTTGGCTACTTGAAAGAGCTTTGGGACATCTTCAGGCTTGCAGATTTCACTCTAGTCATGGTGAATCATGTCTGGGTTACATGGCCCTAACGCTGGGAGTAAACAGCAGGTCAGCAGAAACACCCACAAGAAAAGAGTGTCATCTCCACAGCTCCATCCCTAATCTGGGCCCTCGGTGTCCTTCAACAATGATCCCAATGATCACAGCTGTCCTTGTCTTTGCAAACTTAATGCTGTTTCATGAGCTTGCCTGTATTGAACCTTGGTCTCTAAATATGGGTGTAATAAAGAGCCAGTTTCCCCTTCGGATAATGAGGGCTTGTACCTCGTCAGGTGAGCTACTAGTCAGTGGGTACCTTCCATGTGGTAGCTGTCAGGCAAATTGATCTCAAGGGATATTCTTTTTAAAGCAGCCACATCTGATATATAAGCAGTTCAAGTGTGATTGAGGTAGAAATTAACTATGACAATCTCAGTCCACCTTTGCTTTATTTGATGACATTGTATGTCAATCATTATAACAATACGGTGGTTATAATGAAATTGGGAATATGGTAATTTCTTTTGCTGAATAGAGACTAATTAAGATACGGTGAGATTTTGGTTGGCTTGCCCAAATCATTGAGAAATTCTGTTCTGGAGTCAGGAAGGCGGCACAGGTTCTCCCAGTTCAAAGCTCTGTATGTCTCCTGTGTTTAGTGGCTATTAGAAACATATCTGGCCCATGGAAGTCAGTCCTAATGGAAAAGCATTTGTATTCTTGTAGGAAACCCAGTCCTAAAGTTACAGAAATTTGCATTAATATGATCCTGTTAATAACTTGCTTTGCTTGCTCGTATCAACCTTTGACAAAAAGCAGGGATTCAATTGTATATTTGTCCATTTGAATAAATACCCAGAGCAGTACACAGCTATATTTTTTGGCTTTGGAGGCTGTAACTACTGTAATACACATCAGCAGGGAGAGCTCTGGTCAACACTTTCTGATGCTTGCATAGAGGCATCAGAAGAAACAGTTCCTCTAGCCTGGCTGTTTGAAATCCGCTGCACATGAAAAGTCCTGATTTGAGAGTGTTAATGTGCAGCAGGATCTATGTCCTTGTTGGTAGCCTTGCTGGTCATTTCATGACCTCCTGACTTTTCAGGTGGTGGGTTTACATGTGCATATAGGAGGGTATTGTTCATGTGACTGGCAGTCAGATAGCTGTGAAGAAGGAAAGAAAAAAGAAAATTGCTTGCTGTCTCTGTGGCTATTGGAATCCTGAGTAGCTGAAGTGAAGGAATTGTTCTGTCACTGCTTGCTGACATCTTTGCACTACCAGAGCCCTGCCTGCAAGGATTGCCCATATTCTCAATTTGAAGAAAGGAATGAATGATATTTTATTTTGTAGACTGAGGCCTGCCCAAAACTCTAATAAATTTCTCAAGGACCAAGGAGCGTGGTTTAGGAGAGATCTGGGTCAGATTGAGATCAAAAGCCCTTGGTCAGAAGGGAGAAGCTGCTGATTCTCCATCCTTGTACTGCCAAGGATGCCAGTGCTGGATGTAGCTGAGTGTGTGCCCTGCCCAAAACGATGAGGTCCTTTCTGCATGAAGCACAGACTGCAAATGATTTTTGGTGGTAAAGATCCAAACCTTAACCCTGCTTTAGTAATTCAGATATTATTTCAAAAAGCAAGTGCTCTGAGGTTGTCTTTCGATCGCCTATATTACTTTCCAGTCTGTGACAGCAGATGGGCCTCATATTTCTATTTAATTCTACTTCTCTATAATTTTTCTCCTTCTGCCTCATCTTCAGAAATTGATGATAAGCCAGGCACTAGCAACTCTTGCAGCTGAGAAACCTTTTTTTCAGAGGAGGGATAATATGCTCTGCACTTGATTTACATTGAACACGAGATGCTTATAAAAGTCTGAAACTACAGGTTTAGGCATTCTTGTTAGTACATCACAGCTGCAGGTTATAAATGACTACAGTAGTGCATTGTAGTTATAAAGTGCCCTACTTATTTTATAATGAGCCCTGGCAGAAACAATGTCAAATGGCAGTAAAAAGTTTATCCAGAACACGTTTCACTTCAGCCTGGCATATGCTGCCCTGTTAACTTTATGTAATGCTCGTCAGGCAGGAGGAGACATTTCTCACAGGAGACGCATGCAGGACTTATCCACGCTTATGGGAAAGAAGGGTTTATGGTGTCAGCATTATCCAGCTCGAGATTTACGTCACATTTGTTCCAGTCAGTGGTAGTAGGTCATAAGAGTCTTTGCATGAATCATTTAGGCGGAAAATTATTGTTTTATCATATATAAACAGTAGATTTAATATATTGCAAAATCATTACATCAAGCAGTTTTTACAGTTTAATTGACTGTGACGTTCTAGTAAGAAAGGGGAAAATAGTAAGTTAAAGTAAATTCTCAAAATTTTCTGTCCGTCTGCTAGTCAGAAAGGGGTAAAAAAAACTTAGAAAAGGCAGCGGGGGGAATCACCAGTACAGACTCAGGCTGTACCAGAGCAGGTAGAGCTTCACCTGCACTGCCCTGTTGAGTGCTTTCATTATGGGACCAACTTTTTGAAGTAAAATGAATTTTATTGAGTTGTGATTCTGATAAACAGATGTGTGTCAGACTCGTGGAGGCTCTTCTAATTTTCTTCATTGCCTCTTTAGTGATTCTGTTCTCGATACGCTTTTGCAGCTCTGTCGAACCTTCTGGTTTTCTTTTGCCATGACAGTATTATCCTGGGACTGATCTGTTTTTCCATAGGTTTTTATAGTCTCACGTTTTACTTGCTTGTCACCAGATACATATTTTGCATGCATTTCAGAGAGCAAGTGGCATGACCTAGCTTGGATTTTCTGGATTCCTGGACATTCTTTGGACAAAGGTCGATGTCCAGAGAATGGAAATACTCAGAAAACTGGAAACTTTATGGCTTAGTTTTTGGCTTTGTACTTCACTAAAGAGCTTGTTAGAATTGTAATTGTCCTTTGGATGGTAATAGCCTGACAGAGTCCTGTGTATATGGAAATTTCATCTAGGGCCAACTTCTTTATAGTGTAATTTTGGACTAGCCTGACTTGCTTAAGCCTGGGCAGATGTTTCCTGCCATCTAGTCACAACAGTGATCCTGTGTGCTGGGAATCAGGGATGGGACAGGGGATGCCCCTGTTCTGCCCAGCACACCTCCACCTCTGTAGCCTGAGGCTGTCAGGTCACCTCCATCTCATCCTGCCCTTTCCCTCAGCCTTTGACCCTCTTAACTGGGAATAACTCAAGCTCTAACTGCTTGTTGTGGCCCTGCCGACTTCAGTGGTGTGTGTGGATTCTGCCAGCTGGGAATGCAGTGTGGCTAACTTGCTCCCATGTCCTCAGGAGGGGCACTGGGACCTGGTCCCAAAACCCTCCTGTCCATGACACAGGCACTGACATGAAGCACCAAGACATTGGTCATTCCTGCATGTGCAAAATGCTTGGTGTGACATTATCGAATGTTGTTCTTGCTGTGCTCTTACTGGTGCCAGTTTTCATGTGGTTTTGGAGAGAGTAGAGGGAAGGCGTCCTATAGAGCAGTTTTGGAAATCCTTGCTTTGAGGTTTAGCTTCTTTCCAGAGGGTTTTTGGTTTTTTCCGATGGCTTTTGTCCAGCAAACATTTTCTTAGAAAATTGAAACAAACATTACTCTCTGGATGTGAAGACCTATGACATTTTAAATATTCAGTGCAGTCAGTAACACTTTATAGTGACAAGGTTGTGCTTTCTGCATTTGATCATTAATGATTTATGAAAATTCAGTAAACGGAGAAGCACACTTCCCTCTCAGCTGCAGTCTGGAGTCTTCTCTCTGTGCAGACTTGCATGCTCGAAAAAGTCAAAAGTTGCTTGCATTCCTCTAAAGAATTCTGTTTTCCACACACAGTACTCAGAAAAGTACTTTTTGAGATGAGGGACTTGCATGAAATAATGCCTGCATTTAGTTTAGANTTTTGTAGTGTGGCAAACTGGAGTGTCCAGGCCCAGGAGGGTCCCATTACTTGTCTTTAGTTTTCTTGCCTCAGGGTAAATGACCTGGACCTGACAAATTTCCTCATACCTGAGCCTTCCTCATCACCTGAGAGATGTAGCTTCTCAGAGAGAGCTGAATATGGCTGTGCTGGAAAATCCTGTCACTTTGGATGGTGCAAGCAGTCCTTGAATCCTAAACTCGGAAGAACTTTTGTGGTTTTTCAGCTTCTCACTGTGCAGCAAAACTGATGTTACCTCTGTGTTTAGTATTAATTGGGTAGTTGAAGATAATGAAAATGATATGGGTTGTCTTCTGCAGTAGTCTTCTGATGATTTTATCTTGTATACCTTCACTTTTTCTTCCTTTACAAGAATCAGTGTCTTCTCATTGACTTCCCCTCATCCTCTTTTTATGCTTGCACAGAGCTGGGAATAAAACTTACAGAAACAGAAATTACAGTTTGAGTTTTCAAATGTGTCTAATGTGGGAATGGCAATTTATCCAACTTAGATATGTTGGTTTGGAAAGTATATTAACCATCTGCCATCTGAAATATCAGGTTTGATTTGGATATTTCAAGTTACATGCCTGATACGTCCACAATCATTGGTCTCTTAGAAATGTAGGCTTTTAACTTCTCATAGAAATAAAAAAGTGGTATAAAAGGAATGTGTTACATGTGGCTTGTATTTTTGTTAAGTGTGAACACCTTTTACACGAATTGATCTGTTAACAGCTTCTAGTCAGTTCTTACAAGTCTGTTACACTTTGCTGTAAAATTCAATGAAGTTATATGCTAACTCTACAGATTTCATATTTAGCTTTAGATCATGCCATCATTTAGATTATGCATTAATTACTCAGATTGGTTAGAAACACATTGCTGCTGCTATCTTTTTTTCCAAAATTCTGCTTGAACACGATTTTCTCTGTGTATAGCCCCTGTTGAAAGTGGGTGGAAAAATATGTCTTGGGCATTCGACTTGAGCCTGTAATTTTTAATCTGAGACAGCAGCATGTGGCAGAGGGTTATGGTTGTCTTCCTGACAGAATGTGGGGGAGTATTCAGACACAGATGTTATCCTGCCAATGGTTGTGGGTTGGGTGTCCTCCTCTTGCTGGCCACCATGCCACTGCTGCTGAGTGTGGCAGTCCCTGGTGTGCCACTCTGTAGGCTCCACGTGCTGGCTCCAGAGGTTGTGGGGTAGATTTTTTTAGTTTGTAAATTGCTAAATCTGTATGAGCTCCGCCTGCTGTCAGCGCTTTGCCTCAGTTCGTGTAACCCTGAAGTTCAGGTGTCACACTGGATTTTACCCATCTGCGTGTTGTTCTACATGCCATATTCTTTCTGTGACTGGTATAGGTCAAGACCACACATTTGTTGCTTCAGTGCATTAATGATCAAATACCTGCTTTATCGACCCCCTCAAGGTTCATTACTCCATCACTTAGTTATAAGCAATTAACCACGTGAGTGGATCTGATCCTTTTCCAAGCTTTTCTGTTCCTGGCTGTCGTTGCCGGTAGATCATGGGTAGGACGGACAGACAAACTCCCTTTTTAAAGCACTTTTTCCTGCCACACCATTTATCTGTGCCAGTCTTGATCTCTAGCAGTGCTTGGTCTTTCTCTTTTCATCACAAAGAAATCTGATCTCATGAGATTTCTGTATTACAAAGTGAAGGGTTTTGCAGAGGGTTGTTCAAAGTTTCCAGTTTGGCTTCTAGCATGAGTAGCTTCACTAGGATTAAGTTAATCTGCATGAATATTATTCTCAGTCTCAGATTTCTCAGGTGAGCTCTATAAAAGTACTTTTTTGTGTAGAATTCTATGGCAAAGCATTAGTCAGTCACTCCATAATACTGATAATAGTATTAATCTTGAAAGAGCAGACCTTCAGAAGAGCTGGATGCACTTTCTTGTTGTTGTCTTTGTTGGGAATTGGTAATATAGCACTCAACGTATAGGAATGAGTCCAGATGAAACTCCAGACAGGCTTTCATGCATCAGTTGAGCACTACTTGGTTGGCAGCATTTTTTTTTCCTTGGTACCTAATAACCAGCTTGCCTCAGTTCTCATGAGAAAATCTCTGTTTGTATTGTCAGTGTATGAGAAAATTGAGGGTGTGTATGTAACTGGGAATGCCCTATTACCATGTCTGCATATCTGCAATTGTAAAACATGATCTATGGCAGATCAAAATTTAAAATTTGGTGGCATCCCAGGAAGTACCTAATTGTGCTTGTGCTTTATTACAAGGCTGTCTCCTTTCCCGGAATCTATTTTAGCTAATTAGTTGGAAATGTCAAAGTAGTATTTCAGATGACAGAAACATCATACATTATCATACATGAAGCAATTAACTCTTCTGACAAATATTTATTGTGGTGTCATCTTTAATTAAATCTTCAGGACTCCCAGACACAGAGCAGGTTCTTCCAAAAAGGAGCCTTCCCAGCACTGTCAATGAGCATTTGACTGATGGGGCTTAATTGAACTCGGTACTTGAAAGAGTTGGTGGCCTAAACATGAAGATATAGACCTGACACAATTTCACAATACAGATGTCTGATATTTTGGCAAAATCTCGAAACAATTGTCCCCCTCCAAACTGTGTCTCAGGCCCTGCAAATGCTTTATGCTGGAGAAGATGCATCTCCAGTCACTCCTGTTCTTTCACTGGAACGGTTTGCAGGAGAAAAGTGTCGTACACTTGTGCTGCTAAGAAAAATAATACTGAAAACCAGGGCTGTATATATGTTTCTGAAAAATCAATTTTCTTTTATTTAGTTCTTGGGGTTATTCATGTGGAAACATATTACAAGTGTGACTGTTTGGTTAGTTCCTCTTAAACAGATAGGTCTTGTAGGTGATGTGCCACTGAGAAATAATTCCTGACAGTCATAACTGAACCAGATAAACAGTTCTGCCAGCTCCTGAATAACGCTGTAAAACAAAAGGGTTCTGCTTATCGTTTTCCATTCCTTCATGCCTGTCAAACTATTTAACTGTGCATTACTCCTCACAAAGGTTCTCTGTGTTTTTCTGCTCCTCTGCTGCCCTCATGGTTTTTACTTTCTCTGTTGCTGAACCGACTGTGGTACACTCGTTCACCTGTGTCACTCCTCACCTGCCGCTGATGTTTGCCTTCACCCTTGCAAAGACACTCTTTGGAAGTGCTGCACGAGATTTTTCCCTGTCATGGCCATGTATTAAAGTGTACTAACGTGTATGTATGTCTTTACTTTTAGCAGGCAGAAGCAGCACCAGAAAGTGGCCGAGATGTTCCCAGTGTTCAGATCAGCTCAGGGCAGCACAGCTCTGACCCCGTGGGAGCCGGCGGCACGGCAGCCTCCCAGAGCGTGGTGGCTCCAGCCGGGGTCTCAGCAGGTACCTCGGCTGCAGCTTCCTTCTTCATAAGGTAGTTCTTCCTTCTTTCTGCTTTCCATAACTGCTTCTGGGTCTTCCAACAGTTGGGAAATGCTGTTCAGTCTTTGCCATGGTGCTGGTGGCTGAGGGGTGGAGTTGGTCACCTGGTCCTGACTGTGGCTTTCTGCTGCCACTGGAGAGTGGGGATGGGATGGGGACATCCTGATTCTCTGGAAACTTGGAACCTCTATTGACCAAAACCCAAGATAACATGTTTTGGGCTTTGTCTGGTCCTTAATGGCCATCTCCACCACAAGTCTCCTCTATTCTGTAGGTTTCCCTGGAGCAAAAGCTGAAGTAACAAGTCTGTTTCACTCAGATCTAAATAAAAAAAAGTTACGTTTTTATTCAGCAGCATGGCCTATGTGTCCAAATAAAAGCTTTTCCATTCTTGTGTCTTATAACAAAAATGATATGTTAGTTTTGTTTGGATGTTTGTTGTAATTAGCAGTGTTGATTAAATGCAATACGCTGTCAAGCAGATGGTATTTAAAAGAACAAAATTCAGGGCTTTGTACTTGCATTCCAACTCCTTTTTTAATTCACAGCTGAACATATTTTGAGACAATATTGAAAAACGTGTGTCTGTGAATGGCATTAAAGTAGAACTTATGCACTGAGAATCCCTCTTAGAATGTAATCACAATGGTAATTGTATTGTTTCCTTTTCATTGTTCTTTAACCTGTTTTGTACCATTAAATAAATGATGTTTACTATGAGTTACAATCTGACCTCAGGAGCTCAACTTTCCAGGTTCTGTTTTTTTAGAAGAACGTAGTACAATGATTTGAAGTGTCAAATGCCTGCATATCACAATCTGTACACAAGAGGCTGGGAAATGACTGCCCCAAGAGCACTGTATGTAAGTTAGTGGATTGTCTCTGTGCTGTGGTTTTAAAGTCAACACAGAGAAATAGATGGTTTCCTGCAGAAGATGATTTGTTTCATTCAAAGATAGGTGTCCAAAATCAGTGGAAGTGGAAAGGAGAGATAGAGGGAGAAGCTCACATGTCTCTTTTCTTGTTTAGTTACCTAAGCAAGGAGGACAGATGCATCCTTTCCAAAGTATTTAGATGGGACTGCAGCACAGCTTTCATTACTGTATTTCATACTGTGGGTACGAACAGTGTGATTTTAGCTTAATCTACTTTGGATTTATTTCAGTGTTAATTGGTACGTCATCGGCAAATGCAAAGATTTGTCCCTTTTACTAGGGAAGCCAGAAAATAAAATACCTTCCTTGAAGCTAAGAGAAAGAAACCAGGGCCTAATAGTCGAGCCAAAATAAGACCCAAAGTATTTTCTCTCAGTGATGCTTTTGTCACTGGTCAGCAAAACTCAGTTTTGTTTTTATTGTGAAGCGATTGTCATTGGCTTAATTCAAAGATTCTTGAAGTCAGCAGCAAGACTGCAAATGACATCATTGTATGTTGGATCAGGCCCTAATTGCTTCTCATGAATCTGTCTTTTCCTTGAGTGAATCAGGATTTTATAGTTTTAGCAGCTCTCTGCTAGCTAAAACATTTTAAAACCCCATTAGTATGTTGCTTACTCCCTACCCATGTTTCCTATATTCAAAATTGATTCTCTTGAATTTTTAAACTGAAGGACAGAGCTGATGGAAATTTTTGTGCACAAAGCACCAGTGTTTCTTATTCTGTTGTTGTTGAAACACAGGAAGAAAAAAATCTCACAAAAACTGGGGGAGAGAGATCCATCAGTGATCCCTGGCACTTCTAAATAGGTTGAGCAGTTTCTCAGGTGGGTGCAGAGTCCTGGCCAGGCTGCTTCCCCAGCTTTGGCATTGACCTCAGGCGAAGCTCACTCTCCCATTGCTTTTGACTCTTCTGCCATTGGGACCTTAATGGATCAAAGTTTCTGTGCTGAGTCCTCCTCTCACCCTCAAGCCATGCAGTCCTCTCAGCGAGAGGGGAGAGGAACAGGAGGAAACCCTCAAGGATGAGTAAGAGACAACACAGATACTGGTGGAAATGGCTTATCCAGGGACCACAAGTATTAGGATATCACCAGTTTGGGGGGTTTTGTTCAGTACTGATGGGCTATCAGGCGTCTTTGCTTCAGCCTGTCCAGTCCTGTCTGCTTCTCTTTGCACTGTCCAGCCTTGAACATGTTGAGGAAGAAAGTCATCCCTGCTTTGACTCTTTTACAGCAGCATTCACTTCTCTCTCCCTCATCTCTCTGTTCAGCTAATCCTCTCTCAGGAAGCACGTGGAGATGAAAGAAGTATCGTGGCTGTAGTGTTATGCTGTAGTCCCCGTTCATTATATTTGCTGATTTTTTTCCATGCTGTAACTCCTCAGCCACTTAAAATCTGAACTTCATAGCAAGGCCAGTGTGTTACTCATGTTATGCAGAGCCTGGTACATTTTGTTCTTGTTCTCTACTGGAATAAATGCAGTTAATATATTGACGATCACACAGACACACACACATATATTTATTTTTTGCAAATTATGGGCCTCTCTTTGACCAAGTCTACTGAGGACCTTCATCTTCTTATATGAGCCTTTTGTAAAAGGATCTGTGCTTGAAACTTTGGCTTGTTAAAAGGGCTGGTTTGCCTTAGGAATAAAGTAGCTGGGCAAAAATATGCATATATGTTAATGTCCAGTGTATTTGTGTGCACGGTTAGTTACTTTGGAAGACAAAGCCTTCATAGGGTGCTTGTGGAAACTGCATCTCTGATTTCCTGAGCCATAGCATCACTAGATATTATTTTTTCACTTAAATAAAGGATTCCAATCTTATTTTTCATGAAACGGCATTCAGTGTGTTTGTACAGGTCCTAGCACAATTACCTTTTGGGTTGTGATATGGTTTCCTGGCCGCATATAAATGCCTTTTTCACATTAAAACCGGACTCTCTATTTGCTGAAATAACACCCTTATACTGTTTTGTTCCTGGGAAGGGAAAGCTGTGCAGGATTTTTTTGGTTGGTTGTTTTGTTTATTTACTCCAGTTTGTTCCTTGATGGGAGACAGAGTTTTGTGTTTGTAAGGTCACAAACTTAAAAGACAGTACAGAGAGTTCATGTCCTCACCTAGAAAACAGTAGCTAAGAGATGCAACAAAAAGGATACCTGGTGATAAGAGGTATCTATGGTTAAAATGAGTGTCTTTAAGATATTCTTTACAGGGAATGCATTGATTTTGTTAAGCATATGTGCAGCCTAAATCTACATATTCATCCAAAGCTCTTTCTCATTTGAATGTCATATTTAATTTCTTCAAGCTTAATTATGTTCTGCTTAAAAAAAAAGAAGTATTTTATTCATTACCAAGAAATGCAGAGAAGTGCTAAGTATTTGAAATCAAAGCCAAATATTAAAGACAGCAGACAGAAGCGTATTAAGAAATTAAATCAGTTTTAAGCTTTTTTCCTCACTGTGATCTGTCACAGAAGGAGGAAAGCTTTGATTAACATCTGACTGTGTCACGCAAGCAAATTGCCAGACATTACTCAGTGGTCGTGTGACCAGAGGACCAGAGGATTTAGGAGAAAATGGAGCTTCTCAGTAGGTCACTGGCAGAATGGGAAAGCCAGGGCAAAAAGCACAGCTCATGTTCATGGATGGCTGTGGAGAGACTCCCCATTCACCCTTACAGTTCAAGAGGAGAAGTTTATTCTTGCATTCTTCAGATTTAAGAATGCAGCTTTCTTTGTCCCTTGGTGTGGTATGAACTGTGCCTAGCCTAGTGCTTCACACTTTATACCAGTTTCCAGGTGGGCTTTTTGTATAAGGAACCTGAACAAACTTTATATTACTAAGGGAAAATATGTGAGATAGTTGTAGGACCCTTCTGTGGGCTATGCTTGCAGCTAAGTAAATATTGGCATATTTTGTTACAAAGCTGTAATAAGCTTTATAGCAAAGTTAGGTTTTCTTGTCACGCGAACAGCTGGGGAAGAGAGGAAATGGTGCTTCCAAGAACTGGCAGGAGAAGGACAGCGAGGAGGAGAATGGGCATGCACTTGGGGAGAGGTTAATGGGCTATCTGACAAAAAAGAAAATACCACTCCCTTGGGAGGACAATCAAGACCCCCAATAAATCGAAGCTGTCACCATTAACGTTCCATTTCTGCCTGTTGGTGGCTGGTGACAGCGGTGGCAGCAGTGCCTGTGCAGCTGGGTGGGGGTGTGGTGTTTGGAGAACAGGGATACCTGCCCTCCGTGCACAGGCTGGAAGGAAGATTTGAGCAGTGACAGGGCAGCGAGGAGGAATCAAAGCTATTCAGAAGAAAATGTGTATCTACACAAACAACCCTGAGCAGCATTGAGCAGAAGACAAACTGTCCCTCCTCTAAAATTCTCATCTTGTTTGATGTTGTTGATCTGTTCAAACTGGTTTGCTTACAGGGTTGCACTTGCTGCTGTGGGACTGCTCCCCTTGGGGAATTAACTGTATGTTTGTGACTCATTTCCCTTGTATCCAGCTGCTTTTGTTTGAAAAATTAGTGTTCCAAACAAAGCACTCACTAGTTTTCAGGTTTCTAAATTATTTGCAGTGTTCCTTGGCTTTGCTAGATTAAAACCATTTAAGATAATACAGCTGGAGAATCACAGTGGTGAATCACACCCATTATCTTTCCACTCTCTTCATCCTCCTGCATGTTTGGGAAAGCTGTGTCAATTTAGGCATGATATAAAACATTGCACACGATAAGCTTTTTGCAAGCAGATTTTCTTAACAAAATATACAATCTCTCTGTAATGTAATTGAACATCTGAAGAGTTAAAATAAGCATAGTTGTCTTTTTATAGAGTCAGGATATTCCATCATATTTTAATGCCTGTGAATTTGGATTAAACAATCTAATTATTCACTAATGAGCAGTAATGGTACATATAAACTAAGGGTCACTATCCTATTACAGGCACCTGATGGTTCACTGATAAGCATTTGGTCATTAGATTGACCATAAAATATAGTCAATAATTGAGGTTACTCATAGAGCAGACACCTTATCAGCTTTAGGCATGGTAGGACAGCTTGTCAGTACTCTGTGTCCTGATTGTGCTGTGACTGAGCATATGATTAGGGTATTGAAACAGTCTGTATCTAATGAAACTGCAGGAAAGGCATAGCAATATTAGCACAACCACTAAATGACTAATGTATTTTTGTTCCAAGCCTTAGACACTTCAATTAGTTCCAATAAACTCTGATCTAATGTAGTGGTAGGCAGAGAATTCAGATATTTTTTGTACAAGCTTTCATTACACTAGTCAAAATTTGTAACATTTAGGGGACAGATGAAATCTGTGTGGCTTTGAATGAAAAATGGTGGAAATAATAAAGCCTGTCATTACTGGTTTTACTTCATTTTTTTCAGTTTTATTTTTGCATTTTCAAAATTTAGACTACTGAGACAATGCCTAGTGCCTGATTTAGAAGATGAAGCTGATAGCAGCAAATTAGATGTCTACATTTTGCTTTAAAGTCCATTCATGCAGTTCATGTAGGCTTGTGCATATAGATCTAAACTTAGAATGTGTTCTTTAGCATTTTGTACCATATGGAACATTAGTCAAATAGTCTCATCTTGAAAGCTTTCGTAGAGATATTGATTTTTCTGTTCGTCAAACTATTGCAAAGAAAATAACCTCAGAACCTATTCTTTTATGATTTTTTTTCCTTGAGGATGCCTTAACTTTCATAAATTATTTAATATGGTGAAGGATGCAAAATGCCTTTTGTCTTTCTGAACTGCTGTTCAGGCTTCTCTGATGCGACCTTGGAAAGTAACCATAGAAACATGTTAAAAGCATCAACTGAAAATCAGTAGTTCAGCTTGACAGTGATGCAAATTCTGTGAAAGAAGATTATGATGTATTAGGAACACTTGAGGCATATATTACTGCTAACCTGTTAAACCTGATTATTCCATGACTGTCAGTACTTTCAGAATTTAATGCAGAGGAAAAATGCAAAAAAGAAAAAGAAACATATATTTTTTTAATAAGTTGCCATGTTTAAGATGTTTCTAGGTAAATCACTTCAGCCTGTCATTCTCTGTCCTGTTAAATGCAAGAATTATATTTCCTCTGAGCTCATAATGTAGTTCTCAGTTCCCTGTATTTAATAGCTTTAAACTTCTGCCCAGTACCCTGCTGGGGTGCACAGGTATCCTGGCTTTGTGCGAAGCTGGCACAAATTAAATCTCTTTGACAGATAATATGAATAACTGGGTTATGAATAAGTAGTAGTTCATCAAAAGGTGAAGAAAACATGTGATTCATTGCATCCTGAGTTAGAGGTTTTTGTGCTGACCTGTGATAGCTAAGCTATCCTGTGAGGTTGAAACAGAAGTCCCTGCTATAGTTGCAGGTAACCACTGTAAATTCTCGATGAATCATGGGTCAAGAGAAGAAGCAGAGTCACTTGTTAAAGCTTCCTCAGTGAGCATAACCCATGCCCAAGAAATCCTGTGTTGATGTGATTTGGAAAAATTTAATCTGAACTAGTTACCTCAGAATGTGGGGTACAAGCCCTTCCCAATTAGGGCTGCTTTGCTGGCAGATACATCCAAAACCCATGCACGGTTTGTCCCTATTTCACAGTGCCATGGCAATATGATAGGAGCTGCAGGGCTTCTCAGGGATGTGGTGGCTCGCTGGCATTAATGCAGCCCAGCAGTGCACCATCTATTCTTTGTTAAATGCCCCCAAAAGCCCCACTTCTCTTGCTACCCCTTGGTCTCTGCTCAGGAACGGTGGCTGAGAAATTTGCAGCTTGAGGGTGAGCTATGGATGTGCAGATGAAGTGGAGCTTCCAGCTGTTTCAGAGGCAGCCAGATACATAATTAATGTTTTCTCCTTTATGACTCCCTGCTCTGGATTTAGAAGGCTGGTTCAGCCTGATCCCTGCCATGTCCTCCCCACTGCATGGGGCTGGAGAGGGAGATGCCCTCCTGTACCCCTTTTCCTCTCTTCATGGAGCCAGGGAGAGCAAGACAGCCCTCATGCAGATGTGCAAATAGAAAGGGAGCAGGTGTCACCAGAGGCTTGCCTCATCTCGCCGGTGCCGTGCCACGCTGCTGGAATGTGGCTGCTCCCTGTCTCTGGAGAGCAAATGTGACCTGCACGTAGCACAGTGGGGTGTGGGGACAGGAGATGGGGCAGGGAGTGAGGCTTTGTGCAGTATCTTGTATCACTTAGGGCAGCTTAATCTTCCTGGTTGCTGTGGCAGCATAATACTGCCTATAATTAAGGACAAACAAAGAGTGTATGCTTTAGGTATATCTCATTTCATGTTAGCCCGTGAGGAGGATAAATTAGGAGATAAGCCTGAATTTATTAGGCTTTGTTCTTGGAAGCACAAATGACTCTCAGGACAGAGTGTTTAACAGCAGAACATCATTACTGGTATCACTGCTAATACAGCATCGTGCATTTACACACTGCATTATCGGCGTGTGGTGAGCCAGGCTCCCTGCTAGGAACAGCTCATCTGTGACACTGTGAGGCTGACTGGACAGAGATGAGACACTGAGCTGCAGTTCAGCAAAGGGGAGGTAAAGAAATTGGAGTAGCTGAGAGGAGAGGGAAAGTAGAGTTTGGAAATGAGTAGTTAGTGCTGAGTTAGAACACTGTAGAAAGCATGAAAATGTCCCAAAGGCTGAGAGGTCTGTGGTCAGGCTGTGCCTGTTGATTTGGAGGGGTGAGGCCCTGAATAATCAGCCAAGGTGGAGAGCCTGTGGTGAGGATTTGACAGAGCCTCATGGTGACCAGATGAAGCAGGGCTGGGTATCTGGGAGGCATTGCCTTGGGAGATGAAACTCCTGTATAGAGTGTTAGGGGTCATTGTATGAACCAGGGAGAGCTCATGGAAGACAGGGAGATGTTTGGAAGGAGAAGCCTCAGTTGAATAGCACAGGCTGTGAGACTTGTGTGGGAGCAGGTTGGGCTGTACAGGAGGTGGCAGAATAAAGAAAGGAGGGAACCTGGTGTCAACCAGATTGGCAGGAAATATGAAGAGACAGTGAAAGAGGGGGAAAAAATGGATCTAGTAATGTGGAGACCTCATGATGAGGTCAGGATTTTGGAGAGGATGTTCTAGGCCTTAGCTCCAGCTTGAGAGCAAAAGCAGAATTGAGGCACAACAAAGCACTTCCAGGGTTTTCTGCTGACTGTATACCTGAAAGATCTTTATAATTTGAGGCTACCCCTGAGGAGGGCTGATTTTTGTCCACCCTGAATGCCTTGATGAATGATAGATAATACAAGAGATTCTGAAGCAGCAGAGGCAGCCCCCCCCCAGGAGATGTGGTCACTTTTTGAGCTGCTGTAGGTGGTTCAGTGCAGACAGTGGTTGCAGTGGTTGGGTATTGGGTTTGCTCTATATTCTGAGGCATTCTAGATGCCCATGAGGAGAGAAAAGAAGAGTAATTTAAAACAGATGTTTCCACAAGCAGGGGAGAATCTATGCCTTCAGAGCTACCCAAGTTTGAATTTATTTGTGGAGGTAAATGGTGGTCAGTGGATTTTAAACTCGGAAGAAGTCTGAAGACTTGACGAGTCATGCAGATATTTCTTCTTACTTTGTCCTCTCGTGGATCTTCTGCTTCCCTAGACTTAAGATTCTCTCCCTTAATTTTAGTTGTGTTTTTTTTTTTTTTTTCTATATGATCCTTTCTTTATTTCCCCCTTCCTCCTTAGCTGAATGCACTTGATTTTTCTGTTTTCCTGAGTGGATGGAATCTCACTGCTGCCTAGCTACCAGACTCTCTCTTTCCCCTTGGCTTTTTCCCTTCTTTCTGCCCTTCCTAGCTTGTCAAGAGGAGCACTTCTCCTGCCTTCCCCTCAGCCCAGCCCTCTCAGTCTGCCTGCTTTTTTGGTTCCTGGACTCCTGAACTCCAGCGCTTGCTCTGACTCCGTTATTTGGGGCTCCTCAGCTTGGCAGCAGTGGCAGCTGCACTGGTGGTTTTTCTGCAGTGGGAACGGAGCATTCCATAGGTAAAATGATAATGGTGGCTTTCCTGTGGGGATGTAATTTGACAATTTGCACCTGTTTTACAAATTTGTTAGTGACTTTCAGCCTCTTCCAATAACATACTTAACTATTTTAATAATATTGTTAAGAGAGGCAGACTTAGCAGGTGAAATAGTTTTAAATCAGACTGATAGTTAATTGAATATTAAGTTTTCGTGGCTAACTTGGAGTCACTCTAACACTCAGTTTATGGTGTGCAGGATGTGATTTGCAGGACAGATGGACTTTGAAGTGTCACTGTCTCTTTTCTGAGCTAAACTGCTTTGCTTGCTTGTGCTCGTCACAAAATAAAACATCCCACATTATCATTTATAACAAAAATTAAATGTCAAGCCAAAATAATGTACCAGCACTATAGCTGCAGTGCTTGATCCACTGCAGGATTATTCGGACACTACTTTTAAATTCCCTATGAAATACTGAATTTTGGCTTTCTAAAACTGCCTTCATCCTTCCTGTGGGCGGATGGAAGATGTTTCTTTTGGCAGGACATTTCAAAGAGCTTAGCCAGTATCTCACTCATCATCAGTTAGTGCTGCTATTATTGGGTTTGCTTTCTGCTTTGTTTGGCTTTTTGTGTCCTCAGTGTTGGAGCTCACTTGTTAAGAAGCACTTGCCCTATGGAGGAAAGGACTCAATGGATGTTAATCAGCATATAATGAATCTAATCTAAATGTTATCAGTGAAGCTTTCTGGACTTCAGGGCAAGTTTCAGAATATTGTTTGATAATGTGTCTCCAGCAGGTCTTCAGGAGTTGCTCATTTCTAGTGAAATTTGAAGTTACCATCTTTGGGTCAGAAATAGTCAGATCTCTCCATCTGCAGTGATGGAAAAACATGCATCTCAAATTTTCCCACTAAGTGCTATTTTAAAGGGTGCTGCAGTATAAGCCTGTTATACCTCTGAGAAGTATCACTTCAGAACTGATGTCAGTTAAATAAATCATAGTAACCCTGGGTATAGAAGCCCATGTGTCCCTCCTCCGTTTAAAAGTACTCATTTTGTAGGCTTACCACTTCTGTACTTGGATGATTTCCACTGCATCATTTAGTGCTGTCAGTGACCATTTAACTCACTAACAGTAGGAATAAGTAAATGCCCCCCTGAGAAGTTGTTTGCTTGGCAGTACAGGTGTCAAGCCTTTGACTAAGCATCTGAAATAAAACCCAGCTGAAGGGCGAATGGATGCTCTGTGGATTTTCTAGATGTGCAATAAAATATGGAACTGAGGGAGCTGGAATTGATGAGAAAAGTATGTTGGTGGGGATGGTGTGTTGGGTCAAAGGAAGGTAACAGAAAAATGTAACCCACCTCAGAGCTTTTATTGTAAAGAAGGAATTATACTCACAGATGCTAACTTGTATTCAGACTACTATATGCAATCAGGAACATGGAAATACTGAATTTCCCTGTCTTTTGGTCCTTCTCTTTCCTGTCAAATATTTGTCTGAATCCTTGTTAGCCATGTCATGTATTTTATCTCTCATCTTTTCCACTTGCAAATATGTCTACCTCTCCCCTGGAGCAGCCTGAATGAGCAGAATGATTTTTGTACACCAGGAGCTGATACTACAAAGCAAATTTTTAAGTAATGGATTTAAGTGTTACTTCAATAGCGAAGGGCTAGTTAGCACCATTGTTTCAGTTTCATTACTTTGTAGTTTTAAAAATGTCTTTCTTACTTTTTCTTGACAGAATACAAATGAGACTAGAATTCTATTTTGCTCAACCTGACTGTTTCATGCGTCTATGTCTTGCTGGCAAATAAGTCCAACTCTTTTTTTGCCTAAGGACTGTGCTTAGATTGATGTGGTTCTGCCTGCTTTAGCTCAGTTAGCTCATGAAACAGAGTGGGGAAATATTGCTGGCATTCAGGTAGCTGTATTTTCAGTACATAGCTATCTATGCAGTGTGCAGCCCGGGAACTGACATATTTCAGTATTAGGTGTTGACAGACTTGCTTACTTAAAGATTAACCTACACAGGTTTTCAGTAGTTTGTCATATGGTACAGTTGTAAACAGCAAATGTGGAAGTGCAGCAGTATGTTCATATGCTCTTGCTTTGTTTAACATCATTAGTGAGCAGAGCTGGAAATGGTATGTGGCAGGCTGCTGTGATTAGCTGTTACTCTGAGATCTATAGATACAGATATAGATATAGACACACATATATATATATAAAATATATGTCAGTTCCTGAACACTGTCAGGAGGAACTGGTCCTGGCTGCTGAAGCAATGTTCTTTGGCCAGAAAAGTGTCTTAAATCTACAAGCTGAAGAGAGCATGGAGCTGACATTACCAAAGACAGTTTTGTAGCAGCAACCTCAGAAGCTGCTGGTTTGGGAGAGAGGAAAAAATGGTTGGAGTGCAACTGTCAGTACTTGGTGTTCCTTAAATTTGAGGAAAAATTACAGAGAAGTGTACTGAAAATTCCTTCTTGGATACCTGTATGCAAATTGCTTGAATGCTTGAAGATGGGCCAGATTGGTTGCTTCTGTTAAATTAATAAAATGTAGCCGAGTGGAGGAACCACCTCTTGAGTCTTTACAGCATGAGGGAGCTCTTCTGATGTCCGGAGTACCTTTCAGGTTTGTTTTAGCTTGTCATCTTCTGGAGGTTGTTTTCAGTTTATCCCAAAGTGGCTTTGCCTGACATTTCTGTACTGTGCCTGAATTCAGGTGAGCCTTGGTTATTGCTCACTGATGCACAAAGCCTTGATTACATACTTTATGAAGTTATGATTAGAGTTGGGGGCAAACAACAAGGATGGTCAGAAATCAAGGAAACCTGCCCTGTGAGGAGAGGTTGGAAAGATTAGGACTTCTTAATTTGGAAAGAGAAGACTGACTGGGGTGTGGTAGTGGTTTTCATCCAGGTAACAGCTGCTGCAGGAGAAGGAAATAAGCTCCTCTGCATGTCTGCTGGTGAGGTGGGGGGAAAATAAGGAATGGGAGATGTGAAATGTGAGTTTTCTAAGTGTAAGAGTAAAAAACTGTCAAGTAAAAAACTGTGAGACGATGATGTTCCTAATATGTCAACACTGCTGATTTTTATTTCTGCCTTGCTGATTTTAACAAGAGATAGTAAGATAAAATTACAAGGTCAAAGTGAGAGGCTGAAATTCAAGTCTGATTTGCAAGATTATGCTATGTGCATGAGTCAACGCATGAACTTTGCCTCAAATTGGAGATACTTGCTCTCACAGTGTTGGTGAGGTAACATCCTCACAATATTAAATGTGGTTTGACATTTTGGAATGTTTCAGAGTAATGGGTTTCTATTGAAACTTTATTACCCTCACCCATTATAAAAATGCCATTGTCTGAGGCTGTGCATTGTGATCCAGATGAACTAATTATTTATTGAGGAAGCCGAAACACAGAAATAAGGAACATTAATTGTTTGTTCTTCCTGGCAGTGCTTCTCAGCAACATTGCTGGGACAGCTAAGCAAACAAAGGTTTGGTGCAGAACTTGTATAATGGTACAAAGTGGGGAAAGCGTTTATGTCCTCTAGAAGTTGTACATCCATCACAGGAACCTAGAAAGCTTGGGAGAGGAAGAGACCATACCCTCAGAGTTTATCATATGCTTTATAAGCGGCTCCTTGGACAAAATTTACTCTAGAAATACAGATGGTGCCTGTCCCTTCCAAACCTTCATGATGTGTTTAGACATTCCCAGTTTTCTCTTTAAAAATGTGTCTTTCTAAACCACGTTTTGTTTTGCAAGTTGAATGCTGTTAGTGGAAGCAGATACCTAGTTGATTTTTAATTTTGCTTGGGGTTTTGGGTAGCAACTGCATTTTTTTCATTGTGCTACCTTTCTAATTTTAGAACCACAAATCAAACAGCAATACTAATAATAAAAATAATAATGCCAACCAAGTTTATCCTGTGAGTTGTGGAAGGCTTGGGACAGGGTGCTGGAGGATGTATTGTAGGACATCCGTCTATTTGTTGCCTGTTTTGATGAGTGATTAAGGAAACAATAACTGGAACTGCAGATAGGATGACAGGCTGTGACTTTCCCACTGCTTCCTTTGGAACTGGTTGGCAGCAGGAAAAGATTGGGATATTGGTTATGTGGGGGAATTTATGCCTTGTTGTGCTGGGAACTGGGAAAGTTTGGGAGAGCTTTTATTTAGGGTAGACCGGTTCTCAGTGTAAGCCTGCATCCATAATTTTTCAAACTTTGCATATGGCTCAGAATCAGGATAAAAATCACTTCTGTGATGTCTGTCAAGGTCAAACTAAAAGTCTTGAGTAAGCATACTCTTGTGTAAACTCCAAAGTTCAGGATATTTAAGGCTTGGACTGTACGCTTCTTTGGCCTTGACCCTTTCAGTGAAGCCCTTAAGCATTCTCACAATATGAATAATGATAGTGATCTCTGAAAGATAAGCCTGGCTAATAACACCAAAACTGTTAATATTTAATGAGTCATGTTGAAATGAATGTGCAGAAGTTTTCTTTTATTATTTTTATCAGTGGAGCCTAATAATGGAAAGCAGGACTCCCAGTTCTATTTCTGACTTGTGGCAGTTTGTCCCTAAATGTACTGTGTCCATTAAGTCCTCTGCATTTATCTCAGTTGATCCACTTATAGTATGTGTCCCAAAGTATATTTCATAGCTCTCTTCCTTTTGAAGCTTAATAAAATTCACAAAAAAATTATAATTTTGCATAGTTATAAAAGTTTCAAATCTAATTTTCTTTTTTTGTGGAGAAATTATGCTCAGAAGGAGTGCTTGAGGGATTTAAATTGTGCTGTTTACTTTCACAGCTATAATGTGCAGAATGTGTGCAGGGGAGTGTAAGCTAGAAGCAGCTTGCTGTACATCAGAATATCTGAAATGTCATGCTAACAACATAGGCAGAATTTAAAATTAAAAATGGCATGGCTCTTTTCAATGAGCAGGCTTTGTAGCTACTGTTGTTGCACAGTCTTGTTCCCTAGATGCTGAACATTATGTAATTGATCTGGCTATGGTTTTCCTCACTGGTCTCATCCATGCATGGCAGAAAACCTAGTAATCTGTAAATTGTGTGGGGGAAAGAGCAGGTTAGTGACTGTCCCTTGTCATTTGATATTTGAGTGCCCCTGCATGTGCCATATATTAGTTTTATTTTCTACCGTGACACCTAGCTATGAAGAAAGAACTCTCCAGAGCATCTTAAAAGACGTCTTCTATTAAAGAGGGAAAGAGTTAAGCAAAATGCACACAGTAGATCTCACAGCTGGAGGTAAAAGCAATATACATGGATGTCTCTCATGCTTTAATTGGAAGAGCAGTGTAGGAGTGTGGGGCTTAGTTTCCCTTGTAAGAGTGTTTTGTAGCAGAGTGCTTGTGAAGGCTGAATGGGGAAAGAGAAGGTAGGTGGAAAGTGTAAAACTCTGTCAAAGCTATGACAAATGTTTGGCGAATGCCTGGAGAAACAAATAACTGTAATGCTTAAGTTTTGTGTAGAATTCCCTGCAGGTCATAATCTTCCCTGAGAGGAAACAGAAGCTGATATTGAACAAGGTCAGACAGCCCACTGTGGTGCTGAAGGTGTGTGTGAGGGCCTCCTGTGTGAGATTAAATTTGAGAAAAAGAAGCAGGTCAGGCAATGGACATGACACTCAATTAGACTCCCTACAGAAAGTGATCTGGTATGAGCTTGAGTTCTGTCTTTCTGGTGTTAGGCCAAAAGGGCCCAGTTTAGGAGAGCTTTACCAGCCCTGTCTCCATGGAGCAAATTCCCCCTGAGTAAAGGAATTCTGGAGAAAAGACACAACTGAAAACTTAAGTGTGAATTCAGAAATGTGTTGTTGGATAAAGACTGCAGAAAGTCCAGCTCTCTGGAGTGTCTCAGGCTTTGCTCCACTCTCATGAATTTTACTGAAGTAAAGATGTTTGTGAAGTTAGGTTTTGTTTGATTTATTTGGGCTCATGTCCAGAACCAGCTTGGCTTATATTTTAGCCTAATGAGAAGGTGGCTGGGATGCCACCAAGTATATTGTTGGTTTTGCAAGATGCACATAGGGATTGATGAGTGTTTCTGTTGTGCTCTTTGCCTGGACCTGTCCTGGAGCCCAAGCAAAGCATGTGGAAGCTGCTGCCCAACTGGCTTTTTGTTAAAGAACTGACTGTGCTTTTTATAGGAGCTGAGGATGACAATTACTTGAATTCATATTCAGAGTCTACAGTTTGATAGGGATGTTTTGTTTTGCCTAAATTGCCCTATGCTTTCAATTAGATCCTCGCCCTTTCCCTTTTAGAAAAATAACCCAAAACAACAAACAAAATCAAACCCAGCAAGCTGTTTGATACTGCTTGTACAAGATGTCTGTGGTGTTCCAACTCCAGAAATAACCTTATTTTAATGTCAGGCAAAGCCATTCTTAGATTCAAATGCAGAGAGGTTGTAATTAAGCTTTGTGCACTGTTACCTGACAAGAGAAGCTTTTTAAGTGTGAACCACACACATCATTATTAGTGCAGTTGGCCGGTTGCCCATCAAAGCACTGATTATTTTCTACAACAGCTACTCCAGTTCCTCTGCTTTCAGTTTCCTGTTATCTCACATGGACATCAACAGTCCCTTTGCCAAATTTCTTAGTAAAATCATCGCCCTCCAGACTCACAGGAAGAGGATTTATCAGCACTACAGCAGTTAATTGCTCTAGGTAGCATATGCCACTGTCCTTTGAACAGCAGAAGTGCAGGAAGGTTACGGATACTGTCAAAGTGAACCAGTTTGAAAGTGGTTCTGTCTTGGTGCAGAAGTTAAGGCAATTAGTAACAGATTTAGTATCTTAGATCTACTTATCAAAATGTCCCAGAAATGTGGTATTGAGGAATTTTGAGAAACGCCACTTCTCAAAAGTGGCGTTTTCTGTTCGTTGTTTATATACTTTGCTTAGCTTGGCCTTTTTGGGTGCAGTTACTCATTGAGTGTTAGTGCTTAGTTAGCTGCTTGAACACAAAATTCCTGAGTAAATTTGTCCTTTGTATCTCATTCTCTTTCATGTATGTTTCCCAGAGGAGCTCCTTCAGCCAGATCTGTTGCAGGAGTAATTATTTCATCAGGATTTAATGTATAGCTTGATTGCACTTTGAAGACATTCTCTTGAGGAGTTTTTATAATTTCAACAAGGGATGATGGCATGTAAACAAGAAAATAAACATTATCTTTCATATTAATCAACAAGACGATTAAATAATAACCAGGATTGTTAATTGGTGCTTGGAGATAGCTGCTAATGACTGTCTTGAGTTCCACAATGACAGTACCAACAGGTAGAGGCTCTTTTCTGCACAGTAAAGCTGCATATAATTTAGGAGGCATTACGGTTTTAATGTGCAGCTGCAACCACAGTGAAGTTGTGCAACTGTGTTCCCAGTGTTCTGTTTCAGCATATGTTTTCATACTGAATGAAGTATTAGCAAGGGGATTTGAGATTTAGGCAGTTAAATCAGTTCTCATTGCCACCAGACCCTTGAGGTTTTGTATAAACCCATGCTTGTGGTATTTTGCTTCACTGTGGGATGCAGTTCCTGCTGGTTTCAGGATGCAGTAGGAGTCAAAAGCTGCTTCTTTCCTCAGAGGCAAAAGTCCAACTTGTTCCTCAAAAGACACTGGCTTTGGGCTCCCTCTGAGTTTGGAACTAGAGCCTCATTTTTTCATCACAAGAATCTTTGTCTTTTTCTAAATACTGTACTGTTTATAGAGGGAGAAGGAAACACGTAGGGGGTCTGCATCTCTAGAAGTTGAAGTAAAAAGGTTCAGGAGTTTAACACACAAGTTCTGGAATGTAGAGAAAAGGACTGGGAATTTTTTAGATCTCTACTGAGAGTCCTGCTGTTGTACTAACCAGCTGTCTTAATTTTGACTCAGGTGTCCAGTTTTGCTCCTCAGACACAACCAGTTCATTGTACTGTTGCTCATTGGAAGCCAGTAGTGCACCTGGAAGAAACTGTGCTCTTGGTGTTAATTTTTATTTCTGACCTACAATAAATATAAGCAAAGGAATAGTTTCCCTCTCTGATCAGCTTACTAAGCTGACTAAGCCTGAGGCTGCCTGACAGTGATGACAAGATTCGTGGCAAGATGAGGGTTCTAGATTTACCATTAATTAGTTATGACAGCAAAGCACTGCCTTAGTTTCTCCATAAGTCTGTTGTTTATAATACTTCACAGATGCTAGTGCCAGTTTGTTCTCACTGAAAAGTACTTGGAGATTTTGGGCTGAAAGACAAGATGAAAATATAAAGTAGTCATTGTATAAAGATACTTAATAATTTGTTCAAAGTGACAAGGCCTTATATTGCAAGCATGGACCAGAATAGTGGTTTGTCCCCAGAAGACCTGCTGACATCAGAAGTGTGGTCTCAGGGTGTTCCCAGATGCTGGCAGTGGGACACCTTGTGTTCGTGCTGGCCTAACAGTCTTTCAAAGTAATGCTAAAAGGTAACATGTTGGATGCTTTTATCATCATTATTTGTGGATGCACTACCTACTGCCACTTTCAGGGTTGGATCACACATGTTTTTTCAGGTGGTAAAGCTCTCCTTGACTTTGAGAGAGCTGAGATTTCACCCTCATTGCCATGCCCAGTTGCCCAGCATGTGCTTGCTAACATATATATTTTATTCTGCTTAACTCTGCAGTGTGATTTTTATTTTCCCATGTGGGTTTTGTTGTAGAGAAGAGTTTCTGTTTTTGTTTCTTGCTAAATTGTTTGGTGTTGCTGATAGGGAATAGCAGAAAAAACTGATTATGTTCTTATTTTTATTCACAAGGAGAATGTTACAATTTTAATTGTATGTTCTAATTTTTTCTCCTTCTTCATCTTTTATGTTTTGAAATTCTACATTTCAAAAGCAGGATCATTATCATTCAGCACATTAAAGCGTGTCTTTTTAATAGCTTTCCATTTTAATGTGAAAGAATGGAATCGGGGAGGAAAAACCAATCTGTCTTGAAGGAAATCTTCTGTTATCTAAGGATTTTCTGTGCAGCCAACAGGAGAGGATCTTGAGCTTGGCTGACTTGGAGTGCTATCCTCTGCCTTGAGTAACTTGTAGAGTACAAAGATCCACTTTCATAATGTTATCACCAGCAAAGTCCATCTGGTTCTGCCAGTGACAAGGGGATTATTTCAGCTTTTTATTACGTCAGTGAGATGTTAGTTTTTTAGGATTCAGATGTCAAGCTGTTGGGGGAAAGAAGGGCAAGTTAGATTATAATTGAAGTTCTGTTGGTAGAGAAATTAACTGAATGTTTTGCCAGTAATTTTTCTACTCATATTTCCTCTATTAGTGTCCTGATGGCTTGTCCTTATGAAATCAGATTAGAATGCAATGACTTGATTTGTTAAGCAGGCAGTGATGGCAATGAGCATCTGTTTGTCTGGTTCAGATTCCTGTTAACACCTAAGTAACATTGTCCTTTCTTACTGTTACTTTTATACAGAGCAGCACAGAAGCTTAACCTGTCTTCGAAGAGAAAGAAATACCATCCGCCCCTGCCACACACACACGACTTCTCTATTTATGCTACTAACTTTAGTGGCATCCTGCAGCTCTGTCCTCCCCCAGCACCGCCATGCCTTCTGAGAGCTGTGTCCAAAATCAAGGACAACCCTGGCATTGGAAAGGTAACTTTGGATTTCAATATTTTAAAATATTTTTCTGGGTGAATTTTAACTGGGCTGGAAGCTTTCGGCCTAGGACTGAGTTGGATGGACTCAAGGAAATGGTCTTGGGATAGACAGAGAGCCACATCCGTTTGAATGTGCCTGAGTGCTGTTATCTCCTGTGGACTTTGCAAAGAGTAAGACTAAATTTCCTTTGGCATCCAAACCCATTTGGTCCAAACCCAGTGCCCATATAGGCTCCAGCTGTGGAAGAAATAGTCTGTGTTGCTAGCAGGACTCAGGTGCTGCTGCTGTGTCTCTGCTGAGATTAAGGATATATCCTGAGGGGGCTTTGTTTCCCTCTGCTTCACGTGTTGTTGTAAGAGTATGGACATGGAGTAGCAGTCTTGCCAACTTAGGAAATGCAGCACCTTTGAAATGGAAAAAATTGGTGCTAAGTTTATCTAAAATTAATTAAGATACAACCCAATTACTTGGAGCTTTATTCATATTTATAACTGTTTAATCACCCACACAACAGAGTCTGAATACTTATTTACATAGGCTTCAAGAGATTAGTGTTTGAAGATAGAATTGAAGTATGTAATGGGCACAGGAGAGCTAAAATATGCACCTAGAGTAACTATACAAATCAGCATTAACATGAAGAGTTTGTCAGCCTAAATACCTAGAGCTGACACTTGTTCACAGAGAATACTCTGTATTTCCTAACTGACTTTGTGCTTAATGGAAAATAAAGGAGTAATTTGGGCTATTTTAAGAAGGTGGAAACTCACAGATGAAAATGTGTTGGTTTATTTCTTCCCTTTCCAGTGTCTTAGAAAAGAGGATGTAGTATTAGATGATGGAATACAGTAAACCTGGCACAGTAATTTAGACATTTCCAGGTGGAGGAGGGTTTGCTAAGGAATGTCCTTTCTATGTGTGTTTTTTAACAAAACCCATTTGTTGTGCCTGTTTTTAATGTGAGACTTAGTACTTGGCTGTGGCCCCGGGAGTGACAGGGCGCATGGCATTTCTGAGGCACTTTGCCTTAAGGAAGACCTTTAAAGTATGATTGTATATCCTTGTGCCTACAGCTCAATAAAGCTGTCTCTGCACTTGCGTGCCTGCACCTATGTATAGCCAAGAGACTTCAGCCTTTTTCCTGTGCTTTGAGGGTGGCTGGTGGAGCTTTCTAGCATGACTTGGACCTCTTGGAAAGCACTGGTTTATCTGGTGTCTTCAAACAGATTAACAAAGTCTATGATCAAGTGCATGATTCCAGAGGGCAGGAGCTAATATGCCTTGGGTCATGTGCTCTACATACTTTTTTCATTAGTGAGTAGAGCAGAGAACTTTCCAAGAGAAAAGCTCCACCATAATGCCAAGGATGTGGTAAGACCCTGAGCAGTTCAGCTGTGGGAGCTTCTCCTTCAGCACAGGATATGTCTGT
Source organism: Oreocharis arfaki (assembly GCA_013398015.1). NCBI lineage: Eukaryota > Metazoa > Chordata > Aves > Passeriformes > Paramythiidae > Oreocharis > Oreocharis arfaki. The sequence goes on along the minus strand of VZRR01010587.1, from coordinate 167,883 downwards.
CTGTCGACCCTCAAAGTGCCTGTTATTTAGCTCTTAGCTGAAAACTTAAAAAACAGAATCACAGAATATCCTGAGTTGGAAGGAACCTAAAATGACCATAGAGTATTGAAGATACTGTTTGTTGTGCTTTTTGGGGATGGTCCTGTGCAGGGCTAGGAGTTGTTGGACTTGATGATCCTTGTGGATCCCTTCAAACTCAGCATATTCTGTGATTCTGGGAGGATTCCAGCTGTGTCCTCCTCACCAAATACTTGTTTACCACAATTTGGAAGAGTCCTGTGCTTTGCTGGAGAGGATAAGAGCTCTCTGCTAATTGAACCATCCCTTTAGTTCTTGAGTTAAGATTTAGAGCATCCAAATGGTGATGGGTTATGCTAGTTACTAGTTTTAATGCTCCTCAAAAACCAAAGCAGCTAGGTATCTCTGAAACACAGTGTAAGATATGCAGTACCAATTAAATGTCTCTTAACCCATTCCTCTTCTGCAACTTCATAAATATCAGTGTTTGCCCCTAAAAAGTCCTCCAGCAATACAGCTTTTGCTAAAAATGAATCAGCCCAAATGAAATTTCATGTGTCTGAATTCTTGGAACTTATGATCAAAGGAGAAGTGTCACTCCTCTATAGGTGTTCCTTAGTACTAAAAATTCGTAGTTTCACCTTTCCTGAGCGATGCCAGATAGCTTTTGGTAGCATTTAGCTTGCTAGGCATTAGCACTCTCCATTATTTCCTACTCATCAGCTTCTGCTGATGGAGATTTGCTCAGCTGGTGTCTCATGATGAGGGTGATGGGAATAAAGTAATTACTTTTCTTCCTCACTGCTTTAAGTATCACAGCAATGGAGAGAGCAATCAGTAAACACTGGCAGTTGTGCCGTGGTCCTCTGTTAACATCGGTCTGTGTTCTTTACTGTACCCCTCTCCTGGTTATCATTTTCCTCAGCTTTTTCTTGCAGCCTGTCCAATAATGAATATAAGATACACATATGGGACAGAATCAGTGATGAAGTGAGTCACTTTTTCCTACCACAGCATCTGTGGCTGTGGTTGGTAGTCTCCGTGGTTTGTGTGATCATTCCCGTTCCAGCAGTGTCCCTCACTATTACGGTGTGGTTACAGTGGGTTAAGCAGCTGGTGGGGCAGCCTTTGCCTCCCTCACCTCTGAGAAGTTGTTGTGTGAGAGTGAAAAACAAACTGGAAACCCATGCAGTGTCCAAGATGCTTCAGTGAGAGGAATGTGCCTCCCTTTATGAAAAAAATGAAGAGATGAATGATATGCCAACTGTGCCAAAATACTATTTATTCTAAGTGAGTAATGCCTGAATACTGCAGTGACTAATTATTATTTGTACATTTGTGCATTCTATGCAATCCCATTTCTCTTGTAAATCCACTGGAAGCTTCGAGTAAAGTACATGCTGAAGCATTTACAGTGGCAAATATGACTGGCTTTCTGTATTGTCTCTGCAGTGGTAATTCTCAACATTTTTTCCATCCACTGATACTCAAGGTTGGTTATATATATTGTAAGAGACACAGAAACAACGTGGAAAATGTGAAATCGTTTTGGGGCCAACAGAAATAAGAGTTATTCTGAACTGGGTGATGGGACAGTTGAATCTAAGGAGCTGATTGAAGGTAGCATCTGGACCATCTTGTGTCCTTCTGTAGTGTCTAGAACTGAACAGGTCCTGCTGCTGGTTGTGGGACCTTGCCTTGAATGTTTGAGCACAACAGACATTTGGGGCAAGGAAGAGGCTTGAGTTCTTGCTTTTCATAAGCTGCATGACTACAGCAAACGCAGTGGCTGTGCATTGTGAGAACTGCTGGGTGAGGCAGGAATGTGGCGAGATCGTGATGGCCAGTTCTCTCACTTGCACTCAGTTATTGATTATTTGAGCCCAAGATCTAAATTTATTCTTAATTTCACATCATCATCTCCATGCGTATCATCCAGTTCTTCTGCGGTGAAATTGCTATATGGCTTTTATGGTTGAATACTTCTGTTATTAGAGACTTCAGAAGAGAGCCCTTACATATCTTTTGCAATTTGTATTTATAATTTCTCGCTGTTTCAAGTATTCTTCTGAAAGGTGGAAAATAAATGTCTTACTAATTTCTTTTGCATTTCAGAAATACCAATTTTTCTGCTTGTAATAATTTCAGCAGCAGTTTATGGACTTGTCCTGTGATACAAATCTTTAATTAAGCCTTTTGCTTAATTTTCTTCAGTAAGGTTGCAAAATCTTATACACTCTCACAGGTGCTTGCTGGGGTTGTCAATACTCAGGAATACCAAGCAGGGAAAAGTTGGGGAAAAAAACCCCAAACAATTTAGAACAGTAAGTCTGCCTGGGACCTGTGTTTCATATAATCAGCAGTAATCAAACTCATGCACAAAGAAAGATGCTGCTGTCAATTCAAACTGGATACTGAAAGGAATTTGCTCACTACCGATAAATGTTGCATAGCAAAATTCGTACCTTTGTCTTGAACGTGCCAAGAGCATCAGAGTCCAAACCATTTAGTTGAATCCTTCTTAAAAGGCAATGATGCAGTGCACTGTGATTCTTGTAACTGAATCATTTTTGTGGTCTCTCTGGGTGTTATTAAATTTAATGTCAGAATAGTAGGAAAGACGTCTGAAAGCCATTTAATATTGTCACTGGAAAGAAGTTAGATTATGCTCAATTTCTGACATTAATGTGCTACTTAAGATAATTTATCATATTGTGGTATTAAGAAAGACATCCTTTTTACAGTGGCTGCTGTGTAGCATTCTAATGTGCTATTTTTCTTTAGCATGGTGGGAAGCCTTTTTCATGCAAAATGTTATTTTCTGGGGTTCTATTCAGCTCATTCTTTATCATACTGCATCACTTACAACAGCAACTTTAAGTGCTTGTCTCTTCCAAGGATCCTGTCAATTTTTTTTATGTTAGAATGACGGAATCCTCCTATGCGAGACAAGTGGAGCATTTAAAGACAACCTGAATTGTCAGACATGTTTCTTGGACAGGTATATGCATACTGCTCTCCATTTATGCATTTTAGACCTTTACTTTCATTTATGTTTTACCAAGCCATAGCTAAGGTACTGCTGATATGATTTACTGATTATGCAGGGTTTTCTTAAGTGTGCTGTATGTCCCATTCACTGGTTCTTAAAATGGTTTGATGATGGATAACAAATAGGTACTTAATTTTGTCATCTTTACTGCTCCTCATTCCCTAATGACTGAAGCATTATTTCTGATGTAAGTCATGGATCACAGTAAGTACTTGCCTATCGATGTAGGTAGCACTGTATCATCCAAGGTACTGGCATCCCTGCCGAAGCGCCTTAAGCTGCTTAGACAAAAACGTGGAAAAGTGAGATAAAAATATGGAAGTTCTTGTACTTTATTTTCACCTTGATAAAATGAAATAGTTTTCCTGCATGTTTTCTGAGTGTACAGTATCAATTCTTCTTCAGCAGAGTACAATATAGAAGAGATTTTATTTTTTCTTTTTTTTCAGGTTCTCCCAGGGGAGCTAGATGGTCTATGCTAGCATGGCAATTTTGCATATAAATTTGCCATCCACTGGTAGTGGCAGTATATGAAAGGCTTGTAAGAGCTACCCACGGTAAACCAATTTAGCAAGGGTTATATATCTGTCAGTTACAATTAAAGCCATGAAAAATATTGGCTCCGAACTAGGACTTCTGTAATTTGATTTGTGCTGTAGTTGAAAAAGAAGTGATTTCATTGGAAAATGGTCTTTATTCAACGGAATGCGAATTCTTTGTAATTTCTTGGTGAAAAATCTTAATTCAGAATGGTGGGTGTCTAAACATAGTTATTTAATTAACCTGCTGTTATACGCCATTTTGTGAACATTGGACAAAATTAACTTCCTGGCTGCACGATGCCTGTCAAGGATGCGTGTTTCTAGGGAATATTTAGTGTCCATTCAAATTTGTTATAATGACATTTATTGCTAAAGACCAAATTGCTTGTTCATTTAGGGATTATGATACTGCTGTAATGCAGAATATGACCAGCATTTTAAAAATGGATTCCAGAATCGTGCCAGCACCTTCCCAAAATAGATAAAGTAAGAACTTATTTTAGTAAAAAAGGCTGAGCACATGTATTTTAAAATTTTACATGCTTTTAAATCCATTTCTTTAATTTTTTCCCCTTCTCATTATGTCTAATATGAAACTTGACAACTATATAAGCATCAGATGCTAACAAAGCATCACTACAAAAACATAAACACTGCACATCCATTGATTTCAAAGGAGGTACCATATGTTACAGTTATGCCTGTGCTAACATACTTGGCTGGGTCAGGATCCTAATTTCCTCGACATTCAAAATGCCATGGAGTCTACTCATTACCTAGTGAATTACTGGAGTCTTCTGTGTCTACGTGTCTGCCCCTAATTAAACTGTGTAGAGTGTTTGGCACCCTCCACTGAAAGATGAAGGACCAGTTTTCTGAGATATACATTATATGTATATATATATATATATATATATAAAAAATATTTTCTGTATTTGTTGTCTAAAACATGGTAGAGGTCTGTGATAGTCTTAGGAACAGAATTCAAATCATCTGGTTCTTTAGGTGTGAGATGGTCCTTCCCCTTTCTCTGGTGTCAGAGTTTAAAGCCTTTCTATCTCTCTTGATTATGGGATAATAATCTATGAGAACCTGATTGTCAGTCTCTGGGCTGTTTCTAAAATTATGTAGGATTGTGTCATTCTCTCTGTTGGTCACTGGTTCTTTTCTCTGCAAATTCAACCTTGGGCATGATTTTTTCTGCAAGAATGCATGCCTCATTGGTCTTGGAGGAGTTCTTTGATGTGTAGCTTTGTGATAGTTCCATTCAGTTCACATCCAAAATATAAAGGCCTTATTAGATAAAATTGCCAGTTCTGACCATCAGTCTCACTTTCAGCTGTCAGAGAGTTGCTTCGAATTTTGGGCTTCACAGATTTTTGGTCTGTCTCTTGCTTTTTCCAGACCTGCTTTCTGGCACTGACCAGATGCTGTGCATTTTGTTGATGAGTCCTGAAGCCAGCCCATTATTTTGGTTGCTGTGACTCCTCTGTCCTGTTCTCAACTCCAGCTGGTTCAGTATGTTGGGGAGATCTGGAAATTACGAGCCCACAGCAAGAGGTCATGTGGGATTGGCAATGCTGGAGAAGGTCACAGCATGGGAACAGTGACTGCCATGTGACAGTGGGGCAGAAGGTCTCTCCTTGTGACCCTTTGGTGTGAACTGGGGAAACCAGTATCAAAGGAGGAGGAGGGCTGCCAGGGGAGGAAGGGCTGGTACCAGCCAGGATGTACATCCCTCAGTTTCTGAGATATTTTAGTGTTCAGGTGAAAATTGTTACATATACATCTAGGTTTGACTTTCATAAAGGTTAAAGATCTCAAGGTCTAGAGTTTTGTCTCAGGACGCCAGCAGGTTACTGATACTTGAGTGGATCTGTGATTCTCCAGTGATCTCATCAGATGTTTCTAAGAATAATGGGGTTTGGCCCCAGAGTCCTCCACACAGTCTTCTCTTCCATACAGAGGATTTTTCTTTTTCCCCCTCTTTTTTTTTTTTTCTTTTAAGAAATCTGCCCTTTTGCCAATTTGTCTCCTTAAATTCCCAAATGTTTACATAAAACTGTTGTGATTTTTGTTTTTAGGCTTCAGCATCCATCCCTTAGGTTTGCCCTTGCATAGCTGGAGCAAATGAATTCTAGTGGCTGGGGTTTTTTTGTTGCCTTTCTTTGCCCTGACTTCCACTGTAAGCTGACAGATAAACTTAAAAAAAAAAATTCCTTGATTGCTTGGAAACTCTCACCCTTGCCAGTGAAAGTTAAAATTACCTTACAACCTATTGTTGTGCTGGGTGAGGGGCCTCTGACCTTATGCCACCCATTTCTAGAGCTTTTCAAAATTAGGTGCTTGTTTATTTATTTTTTTGAATACTTTATCTTGTATATAGGCATATTCAAGATATATTTGCTGTCTTCTTTTCCCAAGCACTTTTGATTTTAATAGGATTTCCTTCAGCAATTCTGCTGACCTCCTGGTTTCTGCAGAAACATGAATTTGGGAAAGTTCAGTAATGGAGTGTGAACCCCCAGTGTACAAAACCCACCAGATTAGAGTCAGTTAATTAATGAGTTACTTCAGTTGTTTCCATGATTTAGGCTGTCTTCAGGCACTGAGAAAAATGTTAATAATGTGCAAATATTGTGATATTTATGTTTCTTTTATTTTTATTTGCAGAAATTGAACTCGTATACAAACCTAGCCTTTTTTTCTACCAACATCCTCATTAAAATAGAGCCTCTATCCAGTATTCAGTGCCTGTATGAATGTCTGTGTACAAGGTCTTACGTCCTTCATAATTATAAACTTCCACTTGTAGGTCTTCTTACATTGCATTGCTCTCTGCACTGAAGGAGAAGCAACAAAAGGGGGGAAAAAGGTAGTAATAATACCCATTTTTAGCAAAAAGGGTCATTCCCATCACAGGATGGATGTCTGTCTTAGCTCTCCTTAAGTAATCTAAAAGTGGTGGGGTGCCCTGAGCCTAAGATGACTTTTCTGAAATCACCAAATTTGTATTGTCTTCCGTTTTTTTGTGTTCTCTCTGTCTCTCTGCTCACCCCCAGTCCTTTTAGCTCTCTTCAGTTCCTGCCCCCGCAACCTGTTCTTTTTTCTTTAGACCTGTCTTACTCTTCCATTTCTTTATTAATTCTCCTCTAAATTCCTTTTCTTGTGCTTCCTTGCTTTGTACAAATGTTAGCAGTAGCTGGTACCGTTGCAGTTGGAGCTGGCCCCAGAAAGCTGGACATATTGTTGAGTAATTGCCCACAAAAGGTGATCCTCAGTGGGCCTGAAATTAATTGCGCTTAATTCTAACAATACATTTTCATAAGCAAATAAAAGCATTAGAGTGCAGTCGTTGCTGATTTGCTCCCTAGTTATGGGCCAAAGTTACTTTCAGATTTACAGGCCCTGTGGTATCCTGAATCCTCCCCTCCCTGCAAGCCCTTGTTTCTGGATGATTTCGTGCACCACATATTGCTGTCTCTACAGGTGAGCATGCCTTGTGTATGATAACTAGATAAAGAGACCCAATAGAAGCTGCAGTTAAATTGATCCTTAAGGCGAGAGCCATGCTGGCTCTGCAGTACTCATACTATACTGTTTTCCTGCAGTATTAACTCCAGAAGAATACTGGGATGAACTTCGGAGCTGAGAATATAAACCTGTCACTTAAGATTGGTCCTCAACCACAGGCATGCAGGAAGTGTGAGAAGAATAAACAGTATTACACCAAATCTTTCTTTATACCCACAGAAGCATGTGCATGCACCCAGGATCTGCCTGCTCTTAGGTTTTGCTCTTGCAAAGGAATATGTTTGAGTAATCTTTGTGCTTGATGGTACTTCATGAGCATTTCTGCTTTATTTGTGAGTGAAGTCAGTCTGGCTCAGCATCATGAGTGAGTGTGACACATTATAATGCTACAATTACTGGTAGATGTCACTTATAGACATATTTAGTGGGCAGGGAAACTAAATGTGAAATCAGTGTTTTTCTACTCTGCAAATCAGCATTTATACTCAAAACACTAGAAGAGGAACTCCCCCAAGCTGCTCTTCTCTCCCCCCTCCTATTTGTATTGAAAGCTCACTTCCACTGTAAAAATGAAGATGACTCTTGAGACCTGTTAAGTTTGGGATCTGATTCATTATGGAAAGCTATTTTAATATGTTTGATTCAGAAACGTGGTCTTATAAAGCTAATTTGTCACACAAGGATTTTCTGTGGGGGAAGCCATCATTGTGTTTAGGGGGAGCAATGCTCTGATGGAGGTAACTTGCTGTTTAGGTCAGGAGCAAACCAATTTTCCTCTTATCCAAGCTCTGGCTGCTATAATCTAATAATAGGTGGAAGAGAGAACAGAAATGACTGTTTAGATAAGTGCTTTGAAAACAGCATATATTTTAAAATTCATTTTAATCAAGTGACCCTGAAGTGGGCATTTATACTTATATATATTTATATATTTAGGTTTTGTTTCTTTTTCTTTTTGCCCTGAGGGAGGTTATTTTTTATGAGCACCTTGGTAGCATGTCAAGGTTGAGCTAGCAGGCTAATACACAAAGCTGGCTTCATGCAGCTTTTATGGGGAAACAGCCTTGAGTGTGTCACCTCTGATGCACTTTGCTTTTGAGGCAGCTATTTCATTTATTCTAAGGTTAGCTTGTTTTCTGGGACTGTATTTTCATATTTATATAACTATGAAAGGCAAAAGAAAAGAAAGTGTTGAATCAGGGGGCTGCTTGAGTCAATAGGTAGAAGAATTTGCTGCTATGTTTGGTGGAGCCTCCTGCAGTGTTTATGGGCAGGGTTGGTTGTTTCTTAACCTCTTTGTTTGGAAAAAAGTGTTGGGGAAAAGCTTTTAGAGCTGCTTTGTGGAAAATATTTCTTTTGAGGGTGCTTGAGGAATTGTGCAGGGATGCCTGTGGGCAGCTTAGCCCCCGTAGAGAGGAGGAGATGGAAGAATGGAACAGTTGAGCACTGATATGTTCAAATTACCTGCCCTCCCCAGCTGATAAAGGCAGGGACAGTTCAGCATGGTGCTTCCTGCTGCTCCCACATCTGCTGTGGCTCATCCTGGCTTGGGCACTGCATTTCACTGCACACGCTGGGTTCAGATGTGTCTGCTGTCACCTTTTCATCTTGTCTGGTATGAGGGGCAGTCCCTGAGGGTGGCTCATCCTGCTCTGGTCTCCGCTTGTTGCCTGCATTTCACATGCTGTGCTTTGCTGAAGTAGGTTTTCAGCTTTGGTTCTTCCTTTGCCAGTATTTCTCTGGATGCAGAAGTGACAGGGAAGTGCTGACTGCAAAGCCCATTTTTTTGGTAAAGACACAAAGAATATGTCCATGGAATAAGTGCACACCATTTTAATGACATAATGTTCTCGAAACGAAGTAAGTAGGAGTCAAATTGTTCTGGCAGATTTAAGCAAAAAACTTACTGAAATGGAGAACCATTCTTTTTCAGAGACAAGTTCTTTTGAACCCAGCTTCCACATGCAATATCCAGCTCAGGGCTAGAAGTGAGCCTGACTCATAGAACCAAAGAATTGTCAAGGCTGGAAAGGATCTTGAAGATCAAGTCCAACTGTTAACCCAGCACTGCCAAGCCCACCACTATTGTTATGTGCTTTAGCAGGAGTGGGTGTTTCATGGCTCAGTAGCTGTGTTGCAGAAGATAAAGGTGCTGATGGGTGCAGTGGACATTGCAAATGGAAATTGTTCCAGCTGTGGTATTTCACAGCCGTGAAGGCTCTTTAACTGTCTGGTTAACTCTGGTGCTGTGAGAGTTGCCTGGTAGTTGGATAAGGAGATTATACTGTTGTTCAGCTTGTTACTGAAACATTTCATACACCATGGAAAAAGTAATTCTGACTGAACATTGCTTTTCTCTGAAGTTTGGTCTGCTGGGCAGTTCAGAGTTGAAGTTGCACCTGTAATAGTAATTTACTTCAGTGCAAGGTGTATAAAACATGCTGGTTCTGACATGGGAGCATTTCATAAGGATAAATGGTTGTAAGTGGGTGTGAGGCAGTATTTCACAGGTTTTTAAAGTAAGAGTATGATTTCCAGGATGCTTAAAGAAGCAAATGTGCAGCTGTTGCTGAATTTTCCTGAAACTCAGTCACTTGGCTCCCAAAAGCTGCTTTGGAAATCTCAGCTAACATGTCAGAGCTTTCTAAAGATACTGTCTTAAAATCCTGTGTGTAGGATATCATAATTTGTAGTGCTGCAATAGAAATGTACCTTGTGAGTGGTTTCTTTTCAAGCTTTTTGACCTTTTAGTGGTTTGTGGTTTGTTTTCTTTTTTTTCCTTCTTTTTTTCCCCCTATTAAATCTGTAGCTAACCACTGAAGAGCCTAGCAATGACATCATAAAGGCAACTGCCTGGGACAGTTGTAAGAGAAACACCTTTTTATTAGAATAATATGAATGAGAAATTGAAAGTTTCTGGATTTATTTCAAATGCAGTAGCTGTCTGAGCCTTGTGTTATTCAGACGGGTTTTCAAAGTGTCCTTTTGGTCACACTGAGTACTCGAAAGGCGGGAGACAGAATTTTCTTTTCTTTGGCATTGTGTTTCACCTACAGTGGATCATACTCTCAGATCAGACATTTATAAATTGAATTGGTAAAACTGGAACAGCTTCAAATGAAGAGAAAAAGTGCACCTTTAAAATCTCATTAGTTCAGTGAAGACCCCAGGCTGGAAAATCTGGCTCTGTTTTTGTCCCACAGTTGTTCTGACACACCTAAACATTGCAAACAAACACATTGTGGAGAGGGGAGTGGGTTTGGGAGGAATGCTTTGCATGTGTTTATCTGTAGCTGAGAACTCAAGTTGTTGCTTTCTTCTGAATTCTTGCAGGTGAAAGTGATGGTAAGGATTTGTTCCTCTCAAGGAGGACACGAAACGTCTGAATCCATGTCCTTCCTAAAGGTAGACCCACGAAAAAAGCAAATCACATTTTATGATCCAGCAGCGACTGGGCCTTCCAATGCAGGTCACAGAAGAGGTGTCGTTGCTGTCCCAAAGATGTTTGCCTTTGATGCCGTTTTCCCCCAGGATGCTTCACAGGTACTGGAGTCACTCATGTAAACCTCCTGAGTCTTATCATGGCCTCTGCATTTGATTGCCTGAAGAGTTCCTTCTGTATTTGGGGAATTTTATTTGAATGAGTTGCCTTAATGCTTGGAAAACACATGGTAATTGATAGAAAAGTGGGTAAATTCTCACATCTTCTGTTTAGTTGAGATGTAAAATTAAGGAATAATAGCTGGGGAGAGGGATTTTCTGACTAAGTTGCCTTCTTGTGTATTCTCTTCTGAGAGAAAAACACAGTTTGAAATCCAGTTTTCCATCCAGCTAGGTTTTAACCCATGGTACTGAAATAAAGTTCTTCCACACAGCTTTCAATGGGAAATAAACATGTACTTCAACAATGTTAAACTAAATGCCGTTAGGAGGAAAGATAAAACTAACCCCTTGGGATTGTTATACTGGAACAGGGAGCTTTTATATTATCTGCACCTTTTCCAGTTTGTTTGTACTGTGGTTTTGACTGACTCTTTTGTTGATGGTTGTGCTGATGGTGGTGTGTATCTTCCTTTTGGCCTGCAAAAGGGAGCATTGGTTCAGTAGTAGCCCCAGACCTGAAATCTGTTACACAGACAGGATGGCTGGTCTTTGAGAGGACCGGGGTATGCAGTATATTCAGTGAGGTTGTATTCATGGACATCTGATAATTCCTTCTGTGAAAAATCTTTGGTTCAGAAAACAAAATCCTAGAACAGCTTTAAAAAGAAGAATTAATTCAACCGCATTTGAAGAACTACACCGTGTCTGAACTGCTGAAAAAAAAATTAGGGTGAAAAATACAGCAAAAAGCATCCAAGGTGAAAATAGTCTACTAATGCTGAGAAAATAAGACCAAGGTCGAGTTTGTAATCCCCTCCTCAGATCTTCTCCTAGGGTTTTGTTTAATTTTTTGGGTCCCAGACTATAGATAGGAAAATATGTATTAAGTCTAAGTTCTAGCCAAGCACTAAAGACTGAGAATAACTTCCCACACACATCAGTTTCTAAAGCAAAGCTAACCACATCCAAAAGCTGTTTCTAAGATCCTGCATAAGGTCAAACGGCGTCTTTGTGCAGAAGTATGCAACAGTGATCTCAATGTTAGTCCAGAACTGGAAGTGAGGTTTTCTTGCTTGTGCTTGCCAGCCTTCCTGCAAGGTGGTTGGTGACAGCCTGATTGTCTGCTGGTTTTGGTCCTTCAGGCTGTTGACCCCTGGTTTGGGATGGCTTTCAGTTCCTTGTAGCGGGCCTGTTGGGTAGCCTGGTGTGGTGGTTTTGGGTGACGTTGGCCAGTTCAGCCCCTTCTGTGCAGGCGTCATTGCTGGAGGCAAGCTTGCTGCCATGCACCTGCAAACAGAGCCTTATCATTTCACTGGAGTTACATATTTACAGCAGCCCCGTCCCCTGCCCCCAGTTGCTGTACTTAATAGATCATCTTATTGTGTATTTGAAACCTTCCCTGACGTGGATAAACTGGTTTTAGCACAATCAAGTATTTTAGCAAGTTCTCTTTATTGATGATGATGTTTCCGCTGGAAGAGGAAAATGTGATACTATGAAATCTTATTCAGGGATCTTAATGCATTTTCTCCAGTATGGATGCCTTTTTAATTCCTGTGAGCACTCCTGAGCAGCTTAATTTCAGTGGAGTTGCTACTATTACTGAATAGCCTTGGCTAAGCTATTATATCAGCAGGAAGCCTGGTTGGATAGCATTCAGTTTGCTACATTAGTCATAGAATCAATATTCCAAGAGAATAGGTTTAATAGAATTGAAAACTGTTTTAGGCTAAAGTAGCATATTTTATTATTTTTTAAGATAGCATAGTTACTAAAATAATAGGACTGATGCCATAAAAAGGGGAAGAATATTGCACCTCAAAAATATTGAGTCATTAATTTCATTACAGAAGAACAGTAAAAGCCACAGCAGTGTATGCTCTTTCACTTATTTGTCTCCAATTCTTCTTTCAGGCTGAGGTATGCTCTGGAACAGTAGCAGAAGTAATCCAGTCTGTTGTGAATGGTGCAGATGGTTGCATATTTTGCTTTGGTCATGTCAAGCTTGGTGAGCTCCCAAATTCGTTACAGTTAATTACTATGTCAGTCTGGTAATTACATGCTGTCAGCTTCTGGAACAATAAACCTGGAGTATATGAATAGATTAGAATTTCTTTTTAATTAGCTTTGCAAACTTATCACGGTTTATTTCTACACTGTAAGCTTTAATTTGAAAAGGTAAAATGTAGCATCAGATTAGTTTATTCAAGAGCAAGTTTATGTAGGTGCATTGTGATGAAAATCAAAAGATCAGAGATGTTTTTAACATTAATTTGCTGTGGGTTTGGCTTGCAAAACTTGCAAGCCTAATTGAATAAATAGTAATGGATTATTAATTACATACTTTGAATTTTTGCACCTATTCTTTCCCTTATCTGTGCAGCACATGGCATTACATGTAATGTACAGTGGTGATATCAGGTGGCAATATGAAGACACACTGTCTTGTACATGAAAGGTTAATTGTGTTTATGTTTGTCTTTTCATTCTAGGAAAATCTTTTACCATGATTGGGAAAGATAACTCCACACAAAGCCTTGGTATCATCCCCTGTGCAATTTCTTGGCTCTTCAAATTGATCAATGAACGTAAAGAAAAAACTGGAACTCGTTTCTCTATTAGAGTATCTGCTGTGGAGATCAGTGGCAAAGATGAAAACCTTAAGGATTTGTTAGCTGAAGTAGCCACTGGCAGCCTTCAGGATGGCCAGTCTCCTGGGGTTTATCTGAGAGAAGATCCAATATGTGGAACCCAGGTATAATGAATATCACAACATAGATTTTTCCGAGCCTGACTTTCTTCTGCTTTTTATTTCCTTTTATCTGACAACAATTATGACAACTTTTAAGCCAGTAAAAAAAATTTATTGCCTTTAATTTATAAGCTCTTTTCCCATGGCATACATATTTGTTTCTCTCAATACCCTGGAGATTTAGCCAGTTCAGCAAAAAATAATAAAAAAAATTGCCCCTGTGCTAATTAGTCATTTTCTTGTTTATACTCCAGCTTCAAAACCAAAGTGAGCTAAGGGCCCCGACAGCAGAGAAAGCTGCCTTTTTCCTTGATGCTGCAATTGCTGCCAGAAGCACCAGCAAGCCTGAATGTGAGGAGGAAGATAGGAGGAATTCACACATGCTCTTTACTCTTCACATATACCAGTATCGCATGGAGAAGAGTGGCAAAGGAGGAAGTATGAATGTTCTTACCATACTGTTTATTTTTAAATGATGTGGTCTTACATTAGTTTTAGTAATAAATTGCAATTAACTTAAAAAGAAAAAATGAAGTATCAAGCCAGTTGAGTCACCTTTAACTTTGGTAGCTGTGACTAATATCTGGTTTCCTTACAATTAAATATTAATTTGGTCATTATCCCATGCTGTATTCATTATTCTCCTCATTTGAATGCCTTTTGAATACGAGGTTTGGCTTGAGTCCATGCAAGAACGTGATGTACAACTGTTTTTCCCCTTTTTGTTTTAGTGTCTGGAGGACGCAGTCGTTTGCATCTCATTGATCTAGGGAGCTGTGAAAAAGTGCTGAGCAAGAGCCGAGATGGGGGAGGCTCTCTGTGTCTGTCTCTCTCTGCCCTGGGCAATGTAATTTTGGCCTTAATTAATGGTGCTAAGCATGTGCCATATAAGTAAGTGAATTCTTGTCTGCATTATCTTAAATTTGTGGCTGGTGTTACCTGAGAAATGGATTGCATCAACAATTCACTCCTTACCTAAGATGAAGTTAAAGGAAATTCTGTCAGAGAAAGCTCTGTCTTCTTTTAAGGACATTCCTACAGATACATGTATCTGTTCATCTACTTGTCCATATTAACATAAACACAGGTTTTTAAATGTTCAAGTAACATGAAATTCTTAGTTACCTGGCCAAAAATTGTGTATTGGTATATACTGAATCTGGATGAAGTGCTGGGGAGAGTTTGATTGTTGAAAAAAGTGAGGGAAAAATGGCTAAGATATTTTTCTTCCTTCTCTCTCCTCTTTGTTTCCTGGATTTGGAATTTTTGGCTGATCTCAGACAGCTGGACGTTAGTGAATAATTCAACTCAGATTTCATAGGACTTTTCCTTCTTTTTGCAAATGTCAAAATTGTATGGAAATTTCGGAAAATACTTGGGTGTTGATCGAATATGGTCATCAAAGGTTGTTATTTCTGTATGTCTTTTTGGATGATACATCTTTTCAATTAAAAAAAAGAGAAGACCACTGCGTTGCACATTAGCTTAGCAGAAGCGAATGTTTACGTGTGTTCCTTTGTGGAGTGTCTGTGACAATAATTTTGTGTCAAACACACCTGTGGGGAGCCCAGCTTAAAGACAACAGCCACATTGTAAGCAGCCTTACCAGAACTTGGCCTTCAGTCCTTAAATTTAATTGCTGCTTGTCTTAATGCATTATAACTTTGTGCTGTTGTTATCAATCATGTCATTTCGCATATTTATCTATTGATGCATCTCAAACAGGTGTTTTTTTCTCTCTGTGTTAGGCAGAGAGATATTTTCCTCAGGCTAGTTGCTAGGTTTGTGTATGGAGTAGAGGATGGATGGGTTAGAATAGGGAAGGACAGATCCTTGAGTTTGTCACCTGCTGTGGTGTAGTGACCAGACATGACAGGAGTTCCCTCAGGTTGGACCAGCTCGGGGGGGGCAGTAGGAAGCGGCCTCCACTGAGCTGTGGGGAAAGATGTCCTGGAGACCAGCGGAGGACAAAATGTCACTTGTCTTGTCAGCTTTACTGTCCACAGTGGAGGATTTGCATCACCAGGAAAGCCTCCAGAGATAAGTTCTGCCTCCCTTCTGCTATGTCGGAGGAGACCACAGGGGGCAGAATGGAAAGTAGATTAGTTGGGGTGACACTTATATTTCTGGTATCTAACATTGTTCTATCTGTTCAGAGATTTCTTAGCATTTCTGCTGACTTCTTTTATTTATTATTAGAAGTGTTTGCACAGAGCTCACAGAGTCTTAACTATCCAGGTACTAAGTCTGTTCAGCTAAAAATGCAGCACTCAGGAACTTTTTTGTGTAGCATGACCTAAACCTGAGATAACTAGTTATTGGTCGATTGGTTTACAATTTTCTAAGCAATAAAATGGTTTATCATAATGTAAATACACAGGCAGATAAATTAAAATATTGGTAAGTTGGTATGTGTACATTTAGACACATTTTAAGTGTCGTCAATTATAGGAGCATATTTCTTATCTACATGTACCATATTTGCATGAGAGTGAAAACACAGCTTGTGGTGTAAAATTCTGCAAAAAAAGGGGGTGATTTCTTTAAATATTCCTGGTGTTCTCATTTTTTTGCACAGGGACAACAAGTTGACAATGTTGTTGAGGGAATCACTTGGGAACATCAACTGCAGGACTACTATGATTGCGCACATTTCTGACTCCCCAGCCAATTATGCAGAGACTCTCACCACGGTTCAGCTTGCATCGCGAATCCACCGTATGAGAAAGAAGAAATCCAAGGTTGGTTTGCAAACAAGCAGAAATTAATTCATTTGAAAATGAGTTTTCCTAACCTCTCGGTAGGGGAACATGGGATTTCTCGATGGTAGGAAGTAATACAAAATGCATAAAAGCTCAGGAGAGGAACCAACAAATGACTTGGAACTGAGCCATGATCCTGCCCCCAATCCTTAATCCTGAAATTCCCTTCTTTTTGTTTCGAACATGTATTCTTTCTTTGCATACACGTGGAGCTATTTCAAAAGCTTCTATCAGTATTAATTAAAAATCAATAGAGGAGGAACAGAAAACTACTGAGGAGAAAGACAATGCATAATATTTAATGGAAATTATCTGAAAAGGTGTGATTGTTATATTATTACTAATACAGTAAAATCTCTGTAGCATGTTATTTTAATTTACCCTCCCCTCTAATGTTTTCCCACTAGATGTAGTTGTAATAGTATTCACAAAGCACAGAGTATATTGCAAGCCTGACCTTTTAATCATTTACTGTACATGTATATACTTATTTATCAATTGATACTCATAACTTTTCCCTTACTTGTCATTTGCAGTATGCCTCCAGCTCGTCTGGAGGAGAGAGTTCATGTGAAGAAGGACATGTCCGGAGACCGCCCCATTTGCGACCATTTCACCCACGAACTGTTGCGCTTGACCCTGACCTTCCTGTCCTGAATATATCCAGTGATCCTGATTATTCCTCCAGCAGTGAACAGTCTTGTGATACTGTCATCTATGTTGGTCCTAACGGTGCAGCTTTGTCCGACAGGGAATTGACAGATAATGAAGGTCCGCCAGAGTTTGTTCCCATTATCCCGTCCCTTAATAAGAAGAGAAATAAAGACAGTTCTGCTATTGGCAGGAGTTCTGACAAGGACCATTTTAAATGCAACACCTTTGCTGAACTGCAGGAAAGGTTAGAGTGCATCGATGGAAGTGAGGAACCCATGAAATTTGCTTGTGGAGAAATCTCTGTTGGGTCCAATTGTAGTCCTGTTCCTGGAAGTACAGAAAATGCACAGTCTAAGTTGTTAAAGGAAAAAATATCCTCTCCTTCTGGAGGATTTAAGAAACCGATTCCACAAGAAACTGCTTCTCCCAAAAAAGGACATAACCTTTCTTTCCAGGCTGTTGCACCAAGGGGTGGCAATGGCAACTGTCAAGAAAATAGCGCACCTCACTTGAAAGCAGAGCTTTCCAAGCTGCAGAGCAGAGCTGACAACAAAATAGTAGACTCTGTCCTGGAGGGGGAGAAAGAGACAATCACTGATTCCCTGCAGACTTCAAGGTGTAGCCCTTCGAGGAATCCAGAGCAGAATAAGGCCACAGCTGAATGTGTCACTAAGGAAAAGTCCTTGTACGTGAAGAGACCCTTGCCAAGCCCAGCACCTCCCCCTCCACAGCAGAGAGAACATTCCCCAAGCTCCAAAGCTGAGAATTTGGAGCTGGATAATAGCAATGCAGTTCGGACTCCTCCTGTGGGAATGAGCAAACAGATGGGAAATAAACCTGAGCAAAACCCTGTAGGAAGCACATTCCTGGTTGATAGCAACACCCAGAGTCAGTCAGGTGCGATAGAGGTACACAGCTTCAGGTCAGCATTCAGAGGGAAGTGTTTTGATCGGGATATACTGACCACCACAGTGACTTTGCAGCAGCCTGTTGAGCTGAATGGAGAGGATGAGCTTGTTTTCACAGTGGTGGAAGAGCTCTCTATTAGTGGAATTATGGATAATGGGAGACCTTCCAGTATCATTAGCTTTAACAGTGACTGCTCCCTTCAGGCCCTTGCATCAGGTTCGAGGCCGGTCAGTATTATCAGTAGCATAAATGATGAGTTTGATGCTTATACCTCACAGGAGACTTCTACTGGTGTAAATATTGATATTGTTGTGCCCTTTGCTAAGGATCCCTTTACCAGCAGCAGACGTTCCTCCATCAGTTCATGGCTTAGTGAAGTCAGCATTTGTACAATTGAAAGTGACGGAGCCCAGTCTAGTGACAGTTTTGTCGCACAGTCATCTCACAACTGTGATAAGTCCGAGGAACCCTTCAACTTGGACTCATCCCATTTATGTGTCCCCCTGAAAAGCGCTCTGAATGACAGTGGATTTTGCTTCTCTGAGCTGGAGAGTGAGAGCTTGAGTTCCAGCAAGCTTTCCTCAAGCATCAGCAAAAGCCCTCAAACCTCTGAAACTACCAAAGCATCTCAGATAAAAAGTGCTTTTTGTGTCACTGATCAGCCAGTAAAAATTAAATTTAGTAATTCTCATGATGCGCCTGTGATAGAAACAATACATTCTAGTCTTCCTAGGAAAACAAAAACTACCTCTTCTCCAATCCACAATAATACTGTCCTCAGCTATAAAGAGCTGCAGAATCCACATGGTATATTTGAAGATCCTTGGCTGTTACGCACCGATTATCACTTGGAAGCAAAACCTGCAGACTCGCTGCTGTCTCCAAAACCTCACATGTTTGGTACTGAGAAGCAGCCAGAAAAAGCTGCCCAGTGTTTTGGCACAGCATCCAGGCCAACAAAGTCACAGACTATGCTCGCCTGTTCGCAGAGGGTTGTGGATGGTTGTGAAATGGCCTGCAAATCCTCTAGTGGAGCTGCTAAGAAGTCAGAAGTTGTAATGAAGATGCCACAGCTGAAGAGAGGAGCCACTACACTGGGAGTGATGCCAGTGTCACACGCTAACAGTACTTTGCCAGAGTCTCTGACCCGAGGGAATTCGGATGCTCCCTTGGCCACTGGCAGCTTGAAATCATCACTGGGAAAGAAGAATGCATCACAGAAATCAACCATGTTGCCCAGACCAGGTGGGCCAACACCTCCAACGCCTCCTGTACGTAAATCAAGCCTGGAGCAGAAACCTGTTGGTCTGGGTAATGGTGGGGGGAAAGCCTCTGGCCTGGACTTTGCCAGAGCTGCCATGTCAAAGGCTGAAGATGAAGCAGATTTGCGGTGGAAAGCTGGCTCTTACTTAAGTGAAAGTGTCAGCTGCAAAATGAACCTGAAGGGTGACCATTCTTTGCCCAAGATGACATCCAGCTTAAAGGTGAAGGCGTCGAAGAGTGAAACCGTGCAGCGATACGGGAGCCACATGTCTCTGGAGAGGTGTGACAGCCTGACATCAGTTGGATCCAAAGCAAGCTTGGTGAGGGAGAGTGGGAGCACTGGCAGCAGCCGGGCAGGGCGCTCTGTCCCCAGGCTGGGGGTTCCCCCTGTTGCTTCCAGTGTGGGTTTACCACTGCCCTTCACCGCTCCTGCGCCTGGTAAAAACAGCCAGGCAAAACCCACAGCTAACCAGAAGGTGCAAGCCAATGGGAATAAAAACCGGGGCCTCTCTGCCAGCGGGTCAAAGTCTCTCAGCTCCTCTGTGAAGTCCCTGGCACAGCCTGCAGGGAAGGGCTCTGGCATGGCCCCTGGTGGGAAGGCAGCCCCCCGTTCTGTGCAGCCTGTCAGCGGCAAACCCGGCCGTGGCACCATCATGGGCACCAAGCAGGCCATGAGGGCAGCCAACAGCCGCGTGAACGAGCTGGTGTCGGGCGGCTCTGCCAAGGCGGGACACTTCCGAGGCTCCACCGACTCCGACAGTGGCAACGACAGCGGCATCAACCTCAGCGACGAGAAGTCTCAAATGCCGGTGCTGCCGTCTCCATACAGCAAGATAACGGCACCGCGGCGGCCGCAGCGCTACAGCAGCGGGCACGGCAGTGACAACAGCAGCGTCCTGAGCGGGGAGCTGCCGCCAGCCATGGGCAGGACGGCTCTGTTCTACCACAGTGGGGGCAGCAGCGGCTATGAGAGCATGATCCGGGACAGCGAGGCCACCGGCAGCGCCTCCTCAGCACACGACTCCATGAGCGAGAGTGGGATGTCGTCACCGGGTCGGATGAGGAGCCTTAAATCCCCCAAGAAGCGGTCAACAGGTAAGACACGAAGGGGCAGGTGGCCAGGTGTCTGCTGGTGCTCCACTGCATCCTGAGAATGGAGGCGTTTTGTGGCATCTCTGACAGAGCAGAGAGGAGGCTTGGAGGGAACTCAAAGCAGGGAGGTGGACTGACTGCATGCGCTTGCATGTGCATGTGTATTGCTGTGACAGCAGCTACTTGTCATTTATTTTACTTCAAAGCTGCAGGTGTGACACAGGTGCTGTGGTGGAGAGGGCAGGCGAGGTGTGGGGTGCCCCGGAGTGCTGGCAGCCACCTGCTGCCTCCTCCCTCACAGGGAGGCTGCCGGCAGATGGGTGACATTCCTTCCTCCCTCAGCAAGTGGCCCACATAGGAGGGTGTTATGGGTGGGTTAGGAAAAGTGAGCTGCTGGGTGAGTACTGATGAGGTTTTGTGAGGAGCAAGTGAGTGATCCTGGAAGACTGGTGAGAGGGGGCAGTGAAGAGAGGAGGAGCTCTGCTGCTAGGTGTCTGTGAGGGAATTCAGAGAGACCAGCGGGGGCTGTGGTTTAGAAACAAAGGAATAGGCCTGGAGGTGAGAAGAGTGTTTTTGAATTAATGAGGATCGCTAAACGTGCGTTAGATTACCCAAAGGCAAGGCTTAGGGGCAGAGCAGTAGGGTGTGTGCGTAAGGTGCAGCAGCTCTTAGGTTAATGCTACCAGCTAATCACAAAGTTGTTGTATTGCACTGTAATAGTATCTATATTAAGAAATTTTAGGGTGTATGTGTGGATGCTATAAGCAGTAGGAAACTGGCTGGGAGAGTTGCTTGAAGAGGCGACTCTGGCTCACTGTGTCTGACCACATCAAGCAAAGGTGGGCGTATGGGAGCCAGGTCCCCTTCCCTTCCCTCTGGTGCCTTTCCTTACTGCTTTCGCTGGTGGTGCTCAAGTGAGTGCAGCTGCTGCAGTCAAGTGTATTTGTAGCCAGCTTCAAAATCTGGCTCATATGATTGGTGTTACAGTGTTAATTTCTCTGATCTAGGTTGAGATCCTGTGGTATTGTGAAGAATCCATGGCAACCAGTGCCCTGTAGCTAATGACCAGCAGCCTCCTCCAATGACCTGGGCATACTGACTGTTTGAAATATAGTAGGAACTAACATCAGCAATGCAATTTGAACTTCTGGTTGGAAAGTGCCAATTACTGCAATCCCTGTAGATACCCATGATGCTCAGTTCTGGCAGTAAAACCAAATGAGTGAAGCTGATCTCATGGTGCTTTCTGGTCAAGGCAACTGAGTTGCTTCAGCAAATGATAAATCATTTGGGAAACTTAGTGCAACATTTGCTGCACTTCTCTTTCCATAGCATATCAGCCTCTTAAACCTTTCCTACAAATCAATATTAACAGCTGTGTACGTTGCACACATATTGAGAAGGCATTACCCATTGATGGATTTGTATTTGTTTTTGCCCCAGGAAATGCTTATAAGGTCTTTAAAAATGACAAACTGTTTCTTTTTCTAGTTGTAATTGCTCTATATCAGTAAATTATGTATTACTTTTTTTGGAGTGCTTTAGACTTTGAGAAAATAATGTGTTTTATGCATGAAATGTGGTTTACCAGGAAGTGCATCGAATATTTCTTACGAGAAATGTAAGAAAGACCCATTATTGTTCTAAAATAATTGTAATCTTTGCACATTATTAGATATTCTTGGAGTAGCTTATGTTACACCAGACTGTGTTGTGTCTCTGGATTTAAACACAGATCGTATTCCCATATATGACACTGTAAACCTGTCCCCTTATCCTTTAACTTCATTCTGGGAGAAATGATGTTGACCCTGGCTTGTACAATGGAAGGAGATGAAGTTTGCCTGCTTTTTGCAGGTGTTTGACCTCTGTTTGATGTCCTCCTCAGAGGAATCTCCTGTCACCAAAGCAGTTACAGGATCAGGGTTACAGTATGTGGCTTCATCCGACAGGACTGTAGTGGTGTTTCAGGCTAAATGGATTGAGGTTGTGAGAACGGTATTGTAGAAGTAGAAGCAGGTCTTCCCCTTCGGAAAACATTCACTTTTTGTTCTTGTTACTTAGAAATGGGCAAGGATGCAATTAAGAATGAGGGAAAGCAGGTAACTTTTTGGGTGTCAGTGGAGTTGTGTTGTTTAGGGGTGCCTGCTGGGATTTTGTCCGCATTTCATGTTGAAGTTCATGACAGGGCTTATCTGACAGCCTTAACATGCACTTACCTCTCCTGTAGAGGTCTCGTTTGTGGTTTGTTTTCTTCAGCACTGTCCTTTGAGCAGAGCTGCCTTGTCTGTTTGATGTGCTTCCTTTTGTAAGAGCAGAAGAAACAAGACTCTTCACCTCTGAGTTAGTTTTTAGTAAGAGGAGACTATTAAGTACTAAATTTATTGTCACCAGTCACCTAAAGCCAGCTTATACTTACTGCTACCGTGTGTCATTTCAGCTTGTTTCTGGTGGCCTTCATACCTCCTCTTTTTAGGGATTGGACTGCAGCCTTGTTAATGTTGCCTGACCAGCTCTATGCACGTACTCATCCTTGACACGTGTACTGTAAAGGTCAGCCTTTTAGAGAATGGAAAGAGACTTAATAATCACAAAAAAAAAAAAAAAAGCTGGACAACAGAGTCTCAGCTCTTGCAATGAAAAGTATCACCATTTTTGAAGGCTATAATTCAGCCTCTGCTTCATGAAACTTGAAACCTAGCGGATGCATCATGGTGCAGTATGATTTTCTTGGGAAGCCTGGGAGCATTCTATTGAAGGTTCCCAGAACTGGTGAGTTTTGTCATGCGCTGAGCTTCTGAGTGCTGGTGGAAAAGTGTGATATGTCTCAACATTAGAGGTGCTCAAGTTGCAGCTTGGTTGATGCCTTTTGAATGCCTCTCAATCCCACAAAGTCACTGAAAACTGCTGATATTTATCACCCTGAAATAGCAGTAGTAGTTCTGGAGGGAACTGTTTGAGTTTTGCAAAGAGGTAGTGCAGTGACGGGGATCTTAGGGAGCCTTGCTTGGCTTTAACTGGGAGAGAAGAAGATTTCTAGATAAATAAGCCATTATCAGTATTAGTTTTAGATTATGCACTATCTCATTACCTTTGCAAGGTAATGGATACCATTGTAGTCCACCAAAGAAAAATCAATCCAGGCAAAATTTTTTTGCAGGGAGAGAATAAAGAACTGATGTTCAGACATCTGCTTTGGGAGAGGAACTGCTGTTGCTCCCATCTGTGAACCAAGTGAAACCTACTTTGTCAAGGCAGTAACTCAATTAGCAGCCTGAGGGTGTTTTACTAAAAGGAAAGATGAAGAAAAGTGTTTCTTCCTAAGTGTGCTGAGAACCTAGATCTTTCTTTAATTCACTGCAGTATGTTCTGCAGCGTGTTAGTCTCTTAGAGCCTGAAGAATGTTTGTTTTTCGTATCTTAGGTCTGCAGCGTCGTAGACTGATTCCTGCTCCATTGCCAGATGCTGCCTCCTTAGGAAGAAAACCCAGTGTCACTGGCCAATGGGTTGATCTACCACCTTTGCCAGGCACTTTGAAAGAGCCATTTGAAATTAAAGTTTATG
Organism: Oreocharis arfaki; assembly: GCA_013398015.1. NCBI lineage: Eukaryota > Metazoa > Chordata > Aves > Passeriformes > Paramythiidae > Oreocharis > Oreocharis arfaki. The sequence goes on along the minus strand of VZRR01010587.1, from coordinate 144,138 downwards.
AGATTGATGATGTGGAACGATTACAGCGACACAGACAAGAGGAAACTGAGGTCAGCACATGTTTTACGACTGTAGACAACTTAGATTACAATATACAGACAAAGTCCTTGCTTGAATGCCAGAATGGTGTTCAGGAAATTGATTGCAATTAAAGAACTATAATTATTAATTTTACAATTCATATGTTGGGGTACCCTTAACACAGAAAATGAAAATGATTACTGTCTAAAATTAATTGTGTCTAACATGACTGATGGTGTAAATGGAAGTTACCAATGAATACATTATGAGAAGACTTCATAATCCTAGCCTGGCTGGTGAAACCTTACAGTCTCCCTCACCAATAGGGTCATTAACTGTTTATGTAAATGACAAGATTCTATTAAATCAGGGATATACTGAGTTTAACTTACTCGTGATTGGAAAACACTTCAGCTAATTCTATTTTAGAGACCAAAATTTTATGTTCTACTGATGCCTTTTTCCCATTTCTTTTGTAATAGCCTTTCCAGGATGTTGAGAAGGTAGGAATGCTTTTAAGAAAATAAGAATTAATATGTTTTAGCATTAACTGTAACTCTGGCATTATCATTGGGCTGTGTTTACCATTTTCACTGCTGGAAAAAAAAAATCTACAAACAATAGTAATTTCAGAATGTATTAAGAGATGTTTGCTAATTCAGGGAAGTGCCACAAATGCTCAAGTGATGTAGTTTGTGGTTCCTCTACATGAGAATTCATTAATGTAAATTTCAAATAAAAAGACCCCCAGAAAAACCCATAGAAACCTCACCAACCCCGCAACAAAATAAAGCAACCCACCTGCTCACTCTTACGAGTAGTGAGCTGGGAGCAATTTGTGTCAGACTGTTATGGGCCAACTCACAGCAGGAAAATTCATGGAATGGTCTTTTTGTATCTTAAAAGGGTCTGATGTATTTCCATACTAAGCTGAAGATACTAGAGAGGCGCCAACAGCGAATCAGAGAAATAAAGGCAAAGCATGAATTTTTGAAGGAAGAGTTGGAAGAGACAAAGTGCAGGTTGATGATGGATCCAAATAAGTGGAAAGAAGACTGTAAGTATTTTTCAAAAACAGCATTATGATCAGCCTCCAGCAGATTTTCAGCAGTCAGCAGTCCCACTGAAAAACTTAATCACTTGCTGAGATATTTTGCTGAATTGAGTCCTACAACACTCTATGACTCAATCTGTGGTTCTGTAATATGTGATTCGAAAAAAAAACCTATTCAAACCAACCAGAAGAGAACATCGAAATGGTTCAGAGACACACTATGGTGCTTGTTAATATTAAATATATAATCTTTTATTATTCTTCTTTCCAAAGAAGAAAAAAATTGTTTCCATATCCATGTTATAGCTGGGAAACTAAGGCGTGAGATTTGTTCACAGACTGAGCGCTGTGCATAACTCAGGTAGAACCACCTCAAGGTAGAGTTTTGCATCTGCTGAACAAAGGGAAAAAAAAGTCTTAGTTCAAGAGAAATTAAATGTTACTCTACCATATTGGCTCCTTTGTGATAGAATAATGTTTTACGATGAGCTGTTTCTCTTACTCAGTGCTTTTTTGTCTGACAGTTGAAGTGGATCCTGATCTTGACAAGGAGTCACAGGAGTACCTGGAGGCACTGGAACAAGTGACAGAAGAACTGGAGCAGTGTGTTAATCTGTGCAAGTCACATATCATGATAGTGACGTGTTTCGATATCGGAATAACTGATGTGCAAGATGGAGTGAGGGAAGTGGAGGTTTGAAGAGAGGTTTTTCAAGGGACTGAAGGAAGTGAAGCTGGGTCGTCTGACATGAAGAAGGGATAAAGTAGCTGGGAAGTGAAGGAGGAAAGGTGAAGACTAAAAAGCAACAGTGAATGTTGTAAGAGAAAGAAACAACTGAGGAATGGGAATGTTCATAAATCATTTGGTGCCTCAACGTGACCTGAGCTGTACAAAGATAAAAGTAGGATCAACCATTGCTTCTGCCAGAGGGAAGTGAAGAAATTTAGTACAAACCCTGATGTTAATTAACAAAAAAACATGAAATGGAAGTGCCTTTAAAGTTCATTTGATTTTCATTTTTGTATTTGGTGCTAGAATTAAAGCCAGCAAACCTAAGCAGACCACAAAATGTATTCCTACGAAATATTTTATACTGTATAGTGTATTTATGACTATATGTAAAAAAAAACCCAACATTGTAGCAAAAGCAATAAGTAAATTATGTTTTCATACCTGAACTTGCCTTCTTGTTTCATAGAAAAGCTGTTTTATGTAGCAGAATTAAAATTGTATTATAATTGTTTTCTTGGTTAGGGTTCAAGATATTTTTATGAGCATTTATCTATTGAAAAGGAGTATTATGGCATTTTGAGATGATTGTTTCACCTTCAGGTTTTGTATTATTACTTTTTCAGATCAAAATAAATGTTTGTTTTCCATTTTATATATACATATATAGATATATATTAACTGCTTACCTACTTCCTTGGTTACTAACCTCACTTTTCACAGACCTGGTCTTTTTTGGAGTCGTAAACTTAATGTGAGGAAGTCTACAAAGGGCACTGTGGTTTGTTTTGGTTTTCTTTTTTCCTCTCTGACTGCAGGAATTAAGAATTATGTTTGTTACCAAAACCATAAAACAAGCAAAAAAAAAAGGAGCAAAAAGTTTTTGTAAATGTTAAGTTAGGTCCATATTTTTATATAGTTTTGACTATAAATATAGCATTTGCATTTTGAACTTTTAAGACAAATAGTATATCTTTTTACAGTTTTTCTAAGGAAGGCAAACCCTCAGGATCAAGTTTATACATGCTGCATGAGATTTGTGCTTTTTTGAAGGAGGCCACTTAAGTGTGGAAACTATTGATAAATTGTTGCCAAACAAATACTTTTGAAAAGGTTTAATAGTGTATGTAATGCCACATTTCATAACGAATCATATTTTCTAATCATCTTCCTTTTTATGGTTTTTTCAAATCCTTTGTATAAATATGTATTATAACAGCTTGCTTCAGTTTTTATCTGTGAATAAAAGATACGTCTATTGTTACGAGTGCTTTTTGCAGTGTATGTGATTTTAATGTTCAGAAGAGGGAGGATGGCCTCTGGTACGCTGTGTTAAATGTCACATTGCATTGTCTCTTTGCCCAAGAGGTGTATAACTGGGAACAGAGTTCTGACATTAGTCATCATAAACGAATCAGGAAAGAGAGACAAAACCCCAAAGGGTGAAATAAATAGCAATGATAATACTTACATTCTCTTAGCACTTGATAGTTTACAGAACAAAGACCTGTGCCTCACATACTTGTTTTCCCTGATGAGAAAAAGCAATTAAAAATGGGTCTGAAACCACAAGAAAACTAGGAAGTGGAATCAAGCCCCGGCCTCCCCATGGTCCATCATGGCAAACTGCTACATTCATTTCTCTGTGACATTGCCGTGTTTGCTCCCTCGCTGGACAGCAGCTGTGCCTGGTCCTCAGCTCCTGGTGCTGGCTGGAGCCTCCCCAGCCAGGGTTAGTGTAAAGCTTGTGCTTCTAGTGACACCATCTCCAGTGCTTTCCAGCCATTTGGCGAAAAAGCAGCTACCGTGTGAAGTTTTCCCCTCCATCTTTTTCTGTCCTTGGGTAAAGCCTAACAGCACGGCATCCATGCACTGTTTTCTTACCCTCACGAGAGGCCTGTGAGGGGGGGTAAATTCCTTCCTCCTCATTCTGCAGCTGGAGAAGTGGGAGAGTCAGAGCAAGAGTTTGAGGTTTAAACAGATTTTTGACTGCATGAGCTACAAAGAGTGTCTTTCTCTATCCCTCTGATTTATCCCTGGAAAAGGGTGCACTGGGTTTGTTTACTGACATTTGGCACTGTGTTGGTTGTATGCAAGGGAATATGGCATCTAGAATTTCTAGAGGATCCCCTTGCTGCTACTCTTGAATACCAGCTATATTTATTAACTTGTAAATTCCAGCTAAATTTACTTTCTGTGTGCAGAAAGTCACAATTCTTCCAAAGATAGAATCAAAACCATGTAGTGATTCAATACGTTGTGGTTTTTTTCAGAGCAAGGATTAGATAAATAAACACAATCAAAATTAAAAAAAGGAGCAGCATGCTGAGGAACAAATATTTATTAGCAAAAGGGAAAACCTCCAGAGACATGATGGCAAAAAGAGAATGTATTCATGAGGAGCTCTCCACTTGGTGTTGGGTTCTGCCATTGCACTGTCCTCTGGAGACGCACATCTTAGTGGTGCTGTGGCAGGATGAGTTGATCTGTGGTACCTCTGACCCCTGGCACACACTCTTTTTTAAGGTAGCCTCTAATGTCATCTTGAATGGACCCAAGGGCTTTTCTTTCTTTTATGTGTTTGCCAGCCACCTCATTCTCTCCTTGGAGGTCTTCATTGTTTCTCTCCCACTCTGGCAGTATTACCATCCTCTGAAATACAAATCAAGCTGCTGATCATCCATTCCAGTTTTCATAAAACTGATAATTTTTTTAAATATGCCCCTACATAGTGTTTGCTGATCAGACTTGCTTCCTTTGATATTTTCTCCTTTATTTCTAACTATGGTTATGTTTGCCACAAAGAAGCAAATGAGACATTTCAAGGCTACTGAGTTCCATGTCAACATGGCAATAATATGCATATTAAATGCATCTAGCTGCTGGCTTGGTGGCACAAAGCAAGAGATGCAAAATCAGGTGAGGCACTGATGGATGAAAGTTTTCCCTATGCAAATACTGTTCTTTATTGGTAGTTGTGGGTAGTAAATTATCTTTCATATCTCAAGACCTGAAGTAATCTTTTAGCTTACTGTTTTAGCTGTTGCAGTTCTGTCCAGCTAAAACATATACAGATATATTCTTAGTTTATTATCTGAGTCTATTTTACAAAGACTTAATTATATCAGATTACGGATGATAATTTCAAAATTAAACTGGATGCTTCATTTCATTCCTCGTCTATTTAAATTTAATGATTTAAAATAGCCATTAAACTGCACACTTAATGACCTGATTGTGTTGAGCTTGTTATGGTATCAAATAAAACTTTAGAAATCCACTGGCTTTAGAGAGCTGCCCGAATAACTTTTGGCAGGAATAGTTCACACTGGAATTCTTTCTCCCTTGCTTGCAGTTCTTCCCATGAAATCCCTCACCTTCTCCTTGCTGGGGCAAGTCTTTCCAAGTCCCTTGATGGCCCAGTTTACCAAGCAGCTCACATCACACTTATCTCCCAACAACAGGAAAAAAATGTATTGACAGCTGCTGGGTTTTTTTGAACCAGTGCAATGGTGATTCCAAGCTTAAAGATGAAATTTCAGGGGCACAAGTTCCCTTTTCTTCAAACTTCACATCTCACTAGGTTTCACAAAGAGGCCAGAGGTGAGCTTGCCTTTGTGTGAGGGACAAGGAGAGGAGAGGTGCGCCCATGGTCAGGCCTGTTTCAGGAGGAGATGAAGTATGGACTGGAAGAGAAAACAAGTGAGAAAGCAGGACTTTCATCTGGTGACCAGGGATTTGAGAAAGTGAGGAGGAACTTGTGTTGTGGACATTGCCTCCAAGCTTACTTTTGCCTTTTCCCATCCAGTGGTCATGGTTCAATACATAAAACTACTCCTGGAAGATGGGATTTCAGCTGGGGACATTGCTGCATTGCAACAAGTGTTTGGAATTGCAGTTAGTACAAACACAGATTCCCTACAGAGAAATAAGATGCTCTGTTGACAAAAACTTGTTTGATGGATGTGTAAACCCTTTTCCCATACGGTGCTTCTGGTCTAACCAGTTCCAGCTAAGGCAGTTCTAGGACACTGTAACTGCAGAACTGAAACATCAGTACTAAAAGAGAATGCAGTAGAAATGTAAGATATTCTTTTTTCAGCATGCAGAAAATGTTTCATTTATTTCTATTTCAAGGTACCCATGTATTCTGTTTCTAGTTATAAACCCATGTTTTCCAGTCACTTGCATTTTATTTTTGAAGTTATGTGTGGAACATAACTCCACAGGCAGCTATTCTATAGTGTGGCTATAGGCAGGGTTTAAGACAAAAACGTTAGCTATAAGATGACCTCTGTATCAGATGTCCAAGCTGGCAGAAGTGGACATAAATAAAAAATGTTGCCATATTTGGGACCCAGTTCACTAGAGCACTTAGGCACCTGTTTAAGCAAGCAAGTAAATCTGGTTTGTATCCAGCAAAACACTCCAATTTTGGCTTATATCCCATTGACTTGGATTTTTTTTGCTCCAGGGCTTCAGATGGTGTGAATTCCTTTAGCAGTGGTTCAGCGGAGCTACCCTGACTTACACCAGATGAAAATCCTGCTGAAAACATTTTATTTAGCAGTGGTATTTAGGAGAAAGGAAAGAATAGTTCTGTTGATGTGCAATGATATCACAAGTGCAAATTCGAGAGCAAAAACTGCCTTCCAGGCTGCTCCTGCATGTAGCATCTCATGGCTTCATGCAGAATGTGACTTGCAGAAATATGCTTGTGGAATACACAGAATAACACATAACCCTTGACAGTGTAAATGCTCAGAGATTTATTATCAGACCCGAGGGGAACTGCTGCATGACGGCGTGTGTTTGGCATGACAGTGACCTTAGAGCAGCTTACAGGGAAGCCAGCAGCGTCACTTGTTTCCCTTCTCAAGAGCCTCCCCACAAGCAGAGGCTGGGTGGGACAGCTGGAGCATGGACCCAAGAGGAGGGGAGTATTTCAGAGCAACCCACATAGGGACTCCAGGTGATGCACTTCAGCAGCCTGTTTTTAACCTTGTTTATATGTCTTTTGCTTCTGAATGTTGCATTCAGCTTGAGACAGGTCATTCCTGGTTTTGGAATATTCCTGTCACCCCCATATGAGAGGTAAGAGCAGGTGTCACTTGACTGCACCTCACTGGGAGATGGAGAGTAAAGAGATGCTCTTACAGCAGGCACAGATTACATTTCTGCCACCTCTCCACTGCATCAACACCTATTCAGTAGCATAATTCACTTGCTGTGCTTTTATATTAATATTCTCTCCTGAGACTAGGACCTTTCAAATCTTCATGGTAAGGAGGTCTCTCTGAGGCAGCTTTTGTTTGTTTGCTTTGTCTTCCAAGTGGACAGACTACACCCTAGCATGAACCAGTACAACTTCATTCTGCCAAGGTTTTGCTTCATTTATGTCTTTTATGTAAACATTTCTTTGGGAGCTTCCTATCAGGTCTGGAAAAAGAAGGGAGCAGCTCCTTTCCTGCCTGAGCTCCCTGGGACAGCTAAAAGAGCTTATCCTGACTTTTGAAGGACTTGGTTTTGGAGTTCTGCTGTTGACTTCAGTAGGAAAAGAACCAGGTCACTTGTTAACTCCTGGCATCACTGGTATTAGAGCAATAATACCAGCGCTTTAATACCAGGGATGCCAGAAGGAGCAGAAGGAGCAGAGCCTTCAGTCCCAGGGTAGGGAAAAAGCAAGTCCCGCCTCCTTGTTATCTGGCTCTCCTACCCGAGGTCAGCAGATTGCTTCAGACTCTGCCCTTCAGAGTGTCAGGGATCTAATCACACTGTGGAGCTCCTGCCACGGCTCACGTGATTCTGTTTAAAGCACATTTTAATTGATCTGACCTTGTATAGGAAATACCTTTGGAGTCCTCGTGTGCTGCTCTCCGGGAGGCAGGCGCAGTGCTTCAGGGCACAGGCAGTAGAGAAATAAGCAGACATTTTCGAGTTTGTCCTTTGACTGGAAAAACTGACTTTTAAATATCGTCTCACCGAGACCTTTCCCTTTGCCTGCAACCGTGACCCTCCATTTGTCAGCACCTGGCACAGATACACATACAAATGCTGCTTGTTTTGAAGGGTGCCACTCATTTTGTTGTACATTACCATTTAAATGAGTTACATTTGTACGTAAAGGCTTCAGTCTCATGGGGCTAAGTGCTGTACAAACACAATTTTTTAGCCTAAATAGACAGGGTATGAGAGGGAAGGACGAAGTGGACTACTGTGTTTTGCCTTCAAATTGAGCACATAAAAGTTCTTAAAAATACGTCTTTCACAATGTCCTTTGCTGAATACAGAGCAAAATGTTCAGCCGTGGCAGCTGAAACCCTGCAGACAGGCTCCAATGGGATGCCATTTTCAAACTGCTCAGTTTTCAAAGTGAAGATAATGGTATTTACTGATGCAACAGGAAATGAGGGAGAGCTTTGATTCGGCTTTTGGGGAGAGAAACAGAAGGAGGAAAATGTAATAATATATACAAATATATCCATAATGGAACAAAATGCCACTACATGGATTGTGCACTTCTTTGCAAAGCTGTGCATTCTGGGCAAGCACAAAGGAGTGGAGAAGATTGAGGGCAGCTGTGTGTTGCTCCCCTTGTTATATGCTTGGGCACATTTCTGCTCAGCCTCGTACCAACCAAATAATTTGCAACCCCCCTTATGTATAGCTTTGATGTAGAAATTTTCTAAAACACTTTTGCAAACACAAGGTTTCCCCATATTCTCTTTTTCCCAGTTTCTAAGCGTTCGGTAGGGCATCATCTATTATTCTTGCTGTTGCCTCTTTGGATGCCTCACTAGGTCTCTGATTTGCTCCTTGGTATCTGAAATATCTCTCCCTTTTCTTGCTGCTCTTCTGTACTAATAATTCGGTTGCAAATGCAGTTTACCATTAGGTGTTGTGCAATGGTATTGAAGTTACTTGATGGACAGGTGACCCAACACAAACTAAGCTCTGAAATAGCATCAAAGCATTAAACTTCAATGACATGTCTCACTTATTTTTCCTTTAAAATCAGAACAAGGAAAGCTATCTGTAAGGAAAGTCTTCCGATATACTGACAACATACTCACTGGTTTACCCTAGCAACTAAAGATCCCTTTTCAGTTGTGTAAATTGTAAGAAAAGGATTGAAAATTTTCATGAAATTTACCCTTCCACAGGATGGATGTGCTGTTTAAATCACTGATGTTATAAAATCCGTTAATGTAGTAGATCGGTCTGTATATGTTGGGAATACGGCCAGGAATCTTGGCTCTGTATGCGCCAGGCATGCAGCTGTACAGTCTTTGTCCTCCAAGGCCTCTCCCCATCAGCAGTGTCAATAATCAGGCTGGAAAGGAGCACAACAATCTGACAGCACCGTATGCAAACTAACTGGGAACCTTTGCAAACACTAGTGCCCTGCCTCCCCCGCCCTGGAAAAAGCCTCTCTGCCCCTCGCATGGATGCAGCTGGTTAATAGTTTTCCGGCTGATGGTGACAGAGGTGCAGAGCTGCTGGCAGCACTAGAGGACCTGTGCAAGTTGTTGCATGCATTTCAAGTGGCTGCCACTATGTTGCTGCTTACAGAGCCCTCGATGCTTTGCAGGGGGCGATTTAGCTGCAGCCTACCTCAGCAACACTCTGCAGTAGTTCTGCTGTTTGTGTGCAGGTTTAAAATGTGGCAATACTTCAACGAAGCCAGCGTGGCTCCGTGTTTACGAAGTTGTTGCATCAGCCTTGTCTTTGTTGTGCTATCATCTTATCAGAGTGAATGAGTGATGAGTTTTGCCAGCCCGCAGTGCACTGGCACGAACTCTTCTAAGGAACCTGCTGCTGCTTTTCCTTTCTGAAGTGCACCCACGTAGGCTGGGGAGGGTCAGCGCGTGATGGAGCAGCTCCACCGGTTGACAGAAATACCTGTGGCAACCAGACTGCAACTCAAGTTCTCCTTCTAGTTCCCAGTCTTTGAGAAGGTCTACTTTAGCAATTTCACAGATGTCAGTGCCAGCACGGCAGGACACTGTAGCCCACCTGAAACTTGCCAGTTTTTGTCATTACTGCCCTGCATTTGCCATTTTATGGGTTTTTAAACCATTTCATGTCAAGATGGGAGTTTTGTTAGCATATACATGCATCAGATGATGAGCACTCCCATTGCCTAGGGGGATGTGAGACTGATGAACAAATAGCAGATTTCCCTGTGCATTTGGAAAAAGGAGTGAAAAGGCTGTAGTCTTTATTTGCACGCAGAGAGAGGAGTGGTGACCATGTGGAAGGACTCAGCTTTGTACTGCAGCCAGCTAAAGTGACAGCTTGACAGCCCTGGCAATGTGCTGGTGACTCACCACACCTATCAATCCAACAAGAGCTGGAGATTTGCTCTGTATAAAAAGAAACTGCTCTTTTTATTTGCTTTCGGTTGATTTTTACCTCCTCTAAGATATATGATGAGCCAAGGATAGTGGTAAGATATTTCACACCTCAGCAAACAGGGTTTTTTTCCCCCTCACTTTGTCCAAACCTGAACTTGTCCGGCGGCCTTTGAATAGAAACACAGTTTGCTTTTTATATTGGGTGTTTCAGACATGTTCTGACTGCATCATAAAATGAGAGTAGGAAAACAGCAGAACACTACAGCAGAAGAGAACCTGCGGCTATTAGTAACTCTCCCTGAGTTAATTGTTCTGCACTAGACCAGCACCATTCCCACACACACCGGTAATAGATGCAATAGTAATATTAAAGCAAGAGTGCTTTGTCCCATGGTTTGCACCTCAGGCTGTGCATGGTATCTGGCAGGACGAGCAGAGAAGCACAGTTTCTTATGGACTTAAAAACCCGTGCCGCTAAAGTTGATCTCCTGACACAGTCCCAGTGATAGTCCCAGCAGACAAAAGGCAGCGTGTACCTCGGCTACTGCAGAGCAAATTGTGTGCTGCCTGCCTGGCCAGTTGCTGCCACAGAGATATTGAGGTGCCTGAGTTGTGTCTGCCCTTCCCTTGGCGGAGGAGTTAATTTTCTCCTCTATCTCACTGCCAGTTTTCGCAAAACCCTGTGGGAATGTAATTATCACTGAGATTTCTGTCCTTGGTCAGATTTGTTTGATGTTTGCCAACCCTTCTCCCAGTTACTGGGGGAAGGGGGAGAGTGGTGAGATGTACAGTGCTGTTGAATAAAATGGCTCAGCAGTTAAATGCATTCCTATGTGCAGTATGTATCTAAATAATTTGCTTTCAGAGCTGAGCATGGTATTAGAACAGAAAAATACACAATGAAGCTTCACAGTCCTGAGTGATTCAGTGACTTCTTGTCCTAAACCTGAGGTCATCTGCCTATAATGAGACCTGCACATAATGAGATACATCTGAAATAGGGTTTTGCTTCTCTCAGTAAATAACACCTTTCTCTGTGTTACTCCCAGGAATGAATTGTAAGTAGCTGAGAAGAGAGAATACCAGTGCAGCCAGACGATCTGTGCTCAGTGGGGTTAGAAAAACTGAAAATAGCTCTGTCCTGGCATTTGCTTAGGAGGATTTCTGACAGCTCCAGATTCTGGTTACAGATTACGCTGGCACAGGTTTATCTGAGACTACACTCAGGTAGATACAGTTTGTTTGAATTTACATCAGTATTGATGAAAAGAGGATTTGATCCTCAGTCCTTCATTCAGGAAATCACCTGTGTTTTAGAAAGGATGCTCACGCACTGGCTTAGTTCTCTGCCATGCTTCAGGAGGCACTTCTCTAATTTACGGGCTTCGTGCACATTATTGAATGGTACCGAATTAACTGGAGGTGAAAACAATTCTAGCACATTTCTTCAGCTGCTGGCAGTACATGTAACTCCATTGTCTTTAATAACAAGTGCTAATTTTACACCTGTTAAGGACTTGATAAAGAGCAGCTTGGCAGTGCTGTGCCTTCTGGGGTAGATAATGAGCCATTTTGTATCTCTGAGTCCTGGCTTTCTCACTTGCTTGTGCTGGCTGGAGTGCTAGGAGGGTGAGATGTGGATTTTATTTGCTGCCAAGGCTCTTACGTTATTGTTCTGCCTCTCCCTTGCTGCTAGTAGCCATATGGGTGACTCTTCTGGAAATGTGCAGGCACTGTTTTTTGACATCCAACCCTGTGTAAATGGTTTTCTTGACCTGAGTGATAAGTCTTAATATGAGGAGAACATTTGAAAACAGTATTTACTTGCTTATACCTTTGTCTCAAAAAGTGAAGAGAGCTTTGGAGGAGTTCTAGTGAGAATTTTTTGAAGTCAGTAATTGTATGGGCCATCTGCTGTGAGGGGGAGAGCTGAAAAATGGCAGGTATTGTCTTAAGTGTGCATAATCCAATTTTTTTGGTGAATGCAGCCTTTAATCACCACTCTTGCAAAGTGAGGCATCTGCTTCTGAATTTAAGTAGCTGAGATTAATCAGACTAATTCAAATCTTTCTGCAATGGGCCTAATTGATCAACCTAATATCTTCGCAAAGAAAAAAAGAATAATTGTTTATTTATGTTACTCTATACAATAACGAAGATGAATCTTTTAATCACTTTGCAGGATAGTCTCAAAAGTTGGTATAGAAATTTGTTTACAAAATACACCTGTTCTTATTTGTTGTGACTTCGAAGCCTGCACTGTGCTTAAAGGGAGAAGAATGTGCTGATGTGTGTACTTCCTACTGGAGTCCTCTTATTCTCGTCATAGTGCAACAAGTTATGTTAGTTTGAAAAATAGCTTAGCCTGAAGTGGGTGTGAAGTATTTCAATGCAAATTGCTAATATGAACTGAAGTATTTAGTATGAGCACAAGTTTTCAGTTAAGCCTTTTCTCATATTTGCATGCTATATCAAAATACTTATGAGAGCTGAGCACCCTACTGTGAAATCATTTGTATATGTATTTACGTGCACAGTACATGCATTGGGTATGTTTTGCAAATATTAAAGCAGCCTATTATTTGAAGAGTGCTATTGAGGGTAAACTGAGGAAAAGCAAAGACACACGAGTTAGCCAGGCAAGTATGTCTTGGCTCCCTGTTCCTCACTCTGGCTGTTGGAAGATACACCACATCCCCCAGCTTCCAGTCTAATATTGCCTGGACCTGCCCAAAAGGTTTTGAATCAAATGCAGAAATGTTATTTACAGGGCAAAAATGTGCTTCTGAGAAAAGGGTGCTTATCACTGTAACACTAACAAATCTGAATTCTACTCAACTTGCCTCAGGTAGGAATTCACTGATATTTTTACAATTGGATATTGTCACATTCCTGAAGAAAATTGATGTGGATGAAATGATTAATTTTATTACACACATAGACACACAGACAGAAAATCATGGTAGAAGCAACATTGCATTGCTCTGCTTTGTGGTCTTGTTAAAATAAGGTGTTTTATTTGCTGGTGTTGAAAGCTAGGACAGACCTCCCTTATAGCTTCAGATGAATCTTGACATTCCACACAGACCCTCAACCCTGGGCAGATTATTAACCCTTGAGTGAAGTCTAATGTATAGTGAAAGTTATTCCCATACCTAAGTCTTTATCTTAATTATTATTTGCCTACTGTATTAGGGAATGGCTTAATGTGCCAAGGGCAAAAAGCCTTCTGCATTTCAATTCAGCAAGTGCCCATGGCACCAGAGCTCTTTTTTAAAGGTAGAGAGAATAACTCTCCTCCCACTGTTCTTGTGATGGTAACATAAGAAGAGAGGAAGCCATAGTATTGAACGTAGCAATGAAATTATGCCTCTTGGTTTGTAAGGCTGTAGTGAAAAATAATTGGGGGAAGTGGCAAGAGTAAGCCAGTGAGAGTTAACTTAGAAAAATCTGGCATTATACAAAGTCAGAAACATGTGGAAGCTTCCAACTCACTTTATTTCACTTAGTTAATGTTTTGCAGAGTGTTCACATGTGTAGTGCTGATCTGAACTAAGATCTAGTCCATGTAAGTCTCTTACCAGGTAAGTAAACCAACATCCTCCAAAGAGTGGATGGATAATCATCTTGGCTTAATATGTCTTGAACATTTGTTACAAGTGTTTTCATGCTTTCCCCTCCTGTCTTTTACAAAAACAGCCTAATAACATTTGAAGGATGTATCTGGAATGTTTCTTAACTCCCAGAAGTTGTAGCATAAATATTTTTACTAAATGATGTTACTTGAACACTACTTTTGACTTGTTCTTTTCTTTGATGTAGCTGGGATGCACATTGCTATCACTGCAGTGGTAGAATGGGATACCTTGGTCTCACAGGCGTTGACACAGCCCAAGATGTATTTCATCACTTTGAAAAATTAATTCCTGGGACAGTCTTGGTCATAGTCATGGTCCTTTTGTGTGGTTTGCTATTCTATTGGTGGTGTTGTTGGAAGTCTATTACACTATAACGCTGGAAGGAGTTTTTGCTCCCAAGTGCCTCATCTGTCAGTAAGTAGTGATCCAATTCTGTTAAACATCTTACCAGTGTTCAGGATGAGGGGATCGAGGGCATCCTCAGTCAGCTTGTTGATGACACCAAGCTGGGTGGGAGTGTTGATCTGCTGTGGGGTAGGGAGGCTCTGCAGAGGGTTCTGGACAGGCTGGGTTGATGGGCCCAAAGCCAAATGTATGAGGCTCAACAAGGTGAGGTGCCAAGCCCTGCCTTCGGGTCACAGCAATCCTCTGCAGTGTCACTGGCTGGGGAGGGAGTGGCTGGAAAATGGCACAAGGGCAAAGGAGCTGGAGGTGCTGGTTGATGTGAGCCAGCAGTGTCTGCAAGTGGCCAAAAAGGCCAGTGGCATCCTGTCCTGTATTAGGAATAGTGTGGCCACAGGACCAGGACAGTGATTGTCCCTCTGTATTCGACACTGGTGAGGCCACACCCTGAGTGCTGTGTCCAGTTCTGGGCCCCTTATTTCAGTGAAGGCATTGATGTGCTGGAGCGAGTCCAGAGAAGGGCAATGGAGCTGGGGAAGGGTCTGGAGGACCATTGTTCTGAGAAGCAGCTGAGGGAGCTGGGGGTGTTTAACCTGGAGAAAATGAGGTTCAGGGGGGACCTTATTGCCCTCTACAACTGCCTGAAAGGAGGGTGTAGCAAGATGGGCCTTGGCCTCTTCTCCCAGCCAACAAGCAATAGGATTAGAGGGAACCGCCTCAAGTAATGCTAGGGAGGGTTTAGATTGGATATTAGGAAAAATTTCTTCACAGAAAGGGCTGACAAGTGTTGGAACAGGCTGCTGAGGGAAATAGCCACCCCTGGAGGTATTTTGAAGATGTGTGGATGTTGAGCTTAAGGACATGGCTTGGCACTGCTGAGTTAATGGTTGGATTGAATAATCTTAAAAGTCTTTTCCAACTTTAATCATCCCATGTTCTAGAAATATTTGTTAAATGAAATGTCTGTAGCATTGTTACCACAGGCTGCTTGGGCACTTGGCTGGGGCTGGAAGCAATGATACTGATGGGTCCCTTCCAACTCAGTATATTCTATGATTCTAGGGGCTGTTTTAAGCAGGGCGCTCCTTATGAGATGAGAGGCTCCAAGGGGCTTTTTTGAAAAACACAGGACCTGGACAGCTAGTGAGTTTTTCTTCCTTTTGCATATGCAGTGGCAGAAAGGTAAGGAAACTGTTGTGAAAGTGAAGGAAACAGAAAGAGAATTTGGAGAGCTAGTGTGAGATAGGTGAACTAGGCAGGACTGTACGAAAGCTGTTACTGTCGAGTACTGGGGTTGCACAGATAGCAACTAATGGGGGCACTATCTGTCTTGCTGTTTGGTTGCAGCCTCTATCATGATATAAATTTTAATTTTTTTTTTTTTTTTACTGCAGTGTGGCTATGAACAGGATTCTTTAATATGTGAGAAGACCCTTCCCACCCTCAGTCTGATGTTACCATCCTTTCTGAAGAGGAGATCATTGTATTCTCCTCATCTCGGCAGTCTGCAAGAGCAGGAGGTAAGAAGGTATTTGCACTCTGAATAAATGATGATGTTGTTTGAAAGTCAGCTCTGACTAAACTTACCATTTCCTCTCTTCTGGTGTGTAGCCACTTGCTGCAAAGAAACAGCATTTGAGAGACAGAAGGTATGAGAAGGTTCCTAGCAAGAACGTGCAATATAGTCCTCATTCTAGTTTAATACTTGTTTAATAATCTTTCAAGGCCCAGTTCTGATCTCTAACCCAGAGCTGCCAAGATTGGAGTAACGCTGGTGTTTTGAGAATATAAGCAGCTTTATACTTATAATTCTTCTCCTGTAGGGATTTTTGCCATCTCCCTTAAAGTGACTTAAGGTTGCTATGTGTCTCTAGAAGAAGTGAGGTTCAATTTAAAATGAAGTTAAGTTTTGATTTCAGTAAAATAAGTAGGTTTGCATGGTTGATTCAGCCTTATTCATCTGCAAACACCTGAAGTGATATAACTTTAGAGGAAAGATGATGTATTTACTCTGTATCATGTGTTGTGGAGGGATGGGATTAATTTAAGGGTCTTTCTCTCCCTGCTCCACACTCCAAGTTCAGGTCTACCTGAATCGAGCCTAACAGATTTGAAAGCAGCATTTCAAACCCTGCTGTACTAAATTCCTTTTTGAGGAAACTCTAAGCTGAGCATTGCTTCATAGATGTAGTACTGTCTGTTAAAGTTCATGAGGTTCTTCTTGCATATACTTTTGCTCATGGATCATAGATTTAAACCCTGGCATTTAATTAGGGTGTTGCAAACAAAACCCACATACCTGCATGGTGGTTTAAAAGAAGCTGCGTAATCCATTCACTTTTGTCCACGTCTTGTAATTTTCCTTGCTGGTTAAATCCATTCTCCATGCTACTAGTTCAGGTCTACTAAGGCTAGAGTAGTTCATGTGTGCTTAAAGCCAAGATTGCTTCTTTCATATTCTATCCAGGTTAACCCATTTCAGCCAAATTTGTTAGCTGAGGCATTTGGAATCCTTCCTTATAGAGCATCATTTGATTCTGAAAATGTCTTTGTAGGGATTCTGACAGAGGAGTATCTAGTTAAGGGATAAAGGGAAATCAAGAGGGCCTTAAAACAGTTTTAGGTATTCTTTGTGTTGGAATAGTTCTGGTGCTGTAAAGCTTTGAGAGCAGTAGACCAAATGGGGAAGAACTGGGATGTGAGGACACACAATTATGGTTGCTTTGTTTGTTTATGGTGTTGTTGGTTTTTTTTGGTTTTTTTTTGTTTTTTTAAACACAAACACTTCCTTAGATTTCTCTCTATGGGAGAAATGCAGATACTTGGGCTGTATCCTTACTGAATGTGAAACGTCGTGGTTTTACTGACGTTAGACTGGTACTGCCTCTATATGAGCTGTCTTTTAGCTTGAGGTCTTTTTCATCACTTTTCAGAGCAAAACAGATGTACTTTCTTCTAAAAGACGTTGTGTTCTCCGTGGAGCTTCAGTGCTGAGCAAAGAGAAGCCTTTCCATTAAAATAACAATAGTTTATGTTGATAATAATATGCTGAATTCTGTAACCCCTTCCATCTCTAGGAAGGATCTTAATACAGCCTTGAGTTTTGGGACACTGTTTCATCTGGATGTAGTAGATGGATGTAGATGTCATGGGGTCTTTAATTTTCGCTCTTTAGAT
Source organism: Oreocharis arfaki (assembly GCA_013398015.1). NCBI lineage: Eukaryota > Metazoa > Chordata > Aves > Passeriformes > Paramythiidae > Oreocharis > Oreocharis arfaki. Next base: position 126,759 of record VZRR01010587.1, on the reverse strand, counting down.
TCATTCCCCTTCTTTCTGATTAATTTCTCTATGGGGTGTCTGCCTTTTACATCATGGCAAATGGAGTGCCAGGGGGAGGGAGATGTTTTATCAGCAGCCTTTGTTTAATGTAACTGTCCTAGTCCTGTGAACTAAATATGCTATCCCATGTAATTCCATTGAGATGAACAGACTTAGTGATACTGGGAGAGCTGCAGAAGAACGTATACAGGAAAGCTTGAAAAGCCAAATCTTTCCTGTGCTTCTTTTCTAAGCCTGACCCAGGGGTCTTTTCTGTTAATCTTAATTTTTTTTCTTGTAGAGAAGGAAAGGTATTTCAATGTATAGTATGTATTTGACAGCTGATTGAATGAAAAGGTTGAAGGTAATGTGTGACATGTACTGCAGACAGGCTGAAACCAACCTAGTGTATTAGGAGCCCGCATTCATGAGGTGTGTTCTCTTTTCAAGTAAGTTTTTGAATAAGTCTATTGATAGCACAGAATTGAAGGAATTGTGGCATCAGCTTCCCTCTGTTACGTCTCTGCTTTCACATATTTAATTCAGTAAGACTAAGTAAGTTCCATATTGCTGCTTCCGTAGATTGTTTCCCCTGTTGGTGTGAGGTGGGGTGGTGGCACTGCTGCTGAAGCACACAGGAATGAACATTTATCCTAAAGCTTCTCTTCTCTCTGCTGGAAGAGGTTGAGTCCCACCAGCATTTACAATTCTTCCTACAGAACCTTCTGTGTGTTTCCTTGTGTGTCCCAAAGCCTCTGGTTCCAAGAAGAAGCTGCAGACTCACCAAGGGCTGTAGGACAGTCCACATGGCACTGATAGGCATGAGCAGCAAGCCATGATGTGATGTTACAGTGCACTAGCACAAACTTGCCCACATTCTTGGGGCTCCCAAACTGCCTTGACATGAAGTCATTTTCTGCTTTGAAAGGATAGGTGGAATAAGCTGCTTTGTGTACCTGCACTGGGGGTGGTATGTAATCTCCTTGGATTAATCTGTGCTTTAGTTCCTATTGTCTAAGACTAAGCGGTTGGTGATTAAAAGAGGAATTATTTTTCCCTTCTTACAAATGAAAAACAACATTACTGCATGAACAGCACTGGCTTGGGCTGTGTGTGGCTGGGTTACTCTGATGCTTTCTATATTTATCTAACTCCTGTTTAATTAGTTTCACCCACTTGTACTAAGGATGAACCTGGAGATATTTGGAAGCATGCCAGGCACAAAACAAAAGGTGTATGGGAAAGAAGTGACTTCAGATCTCCCAGGTATCAATCTGGTTCTTAGCTATTAAGCTGCCTTTCTTTTCATTGCTGTAAAGAAACCTTTGAATCTGCCACAGACTATTTAAGGGATCTGAGGGCAAGATACTTGGTTTCTCAATCTCTGTTTACTTCTGCAGTGGTACAGTAATAGTAACAGGAGTATTATGAAGCTTGTGGTGATTAATAAGCGTCCTTGAGAAACCCAGTTGCAATAGAGCATAGCAATGATGTAATAATGGTATCTCTACTGATCAAAAGGTGATAACTTTTCATGTGTTATGACTAGACTCTAAATTTTTGTAGCCAGTACCAGCAGAGTTCATTGCCCAGAGACTTTCCTGCTCTATAAACCAACAATTTGAATGCTACAGTGACAAGCCAAATTTATATTAACTGGAAGTATAGTTGAGTACTTAACACATCCTTAGTTATGTGTAAAGAAGTGTTTTTAAAAGAGGGTAGAATTCTATGAAGAGCTAAGAATTTTTCTAGTACCTCTTTTCCAGTTAGAAGAAGGGGAAAGTAATGCATACAGCTGCAACTTCCAACTGAAAAATTGAAATTTAGGTTTGCATGTGATGTTGGATCTAAACAAGTGACCTTTTGATGCATACCTACCTCTCCTGACAAATGTTCCAGTAAAACACCCTACCCTGCTCCAATCAGTGATTTAACACCATGGCTTCCACTGATCTATGCTTTTCCTGAACCACCTGCTGTGATGGTATTGTGGTCTGTAGGGAAACAATTCACTGATCAGTACAGTTCTATCAGAAAAAGGCCTGATTCTTGAATGGCATTTTGCTGGGGTTGTTGCAGGCACTCTGCAGAAGAGCTACTGCCATGCAGAGACGTCTGTGGTCACTGACATTGCCATTACAGCTTTTTGCCCCGTAGCTGGTGTTCATTCTCGTAATTTTTGTCTGCATTCATGGTCTCAGCCTTTAAAGCAAAAACCAGGAAAAACATGAGAAGAGTTGTTCTTTTCCCTCACGTGCTGAGATTTGTCTTTTAGTAGATTGTGTTTCTTAAGCCCTCATTTATACACTCAAGTGATCACAGAACCCACTTCTGATTTGTTGTTGATGTCCCTCCTGGAAAGGCAGAGGGGACTTCTGATGCTTGATTTCCACTACCTTTAGGGTTGAGTTTAAGAAGTAAGCTCACCTCCTCCTGGGGCCAAACCACTGTTTTGTTGTCTTGGGGGACAAATTAATTGATCTTCTCAATATGTTTACCACTGGCAAAAGGTTGGGCGTAAGTCTGGAGTCGTGGTTAGTAACTGTGTGCTTTGCAGCAGCACCTTCTGCCACACTGTACAGGCAGTGCTTGTTTCACATGGGAATGTCCACTCATCTGGGGGTAATTTGACCCTTTGTTCCTCCACATCCACCCTTAAAGCCACAAGCTCATGCACTGCTTTTTTTCCCTGTTGTGGCAATGTAAGGCACACAAGTCACCAGGTTTAACCAGTGAGGGTTTGCAGTGGCGACTTGAGTAGGTCGTGACTTGTTCTGTGGTGGTGATCTCTGCTGCCAGCTCTGTGGCAGCTGGAAGCAGCAGTGGACACTCACTATGGGCCAAAACCTCAGCCAATTAGTGTGGGGGGTTTTCCTGCTCAAATATTTCTTAATGAAAGACTGGTGGTGTCCCCTAGACCTTCTGTGCTACCCATCACCTCACAGGGGTAATTTTGACTGAGAAGGCAAGTTGAGACTGAGGAGTGGACACAATAAGTGTTTTTTTTAAATAAAAGTCAAATCACACCCCCCCCCCATTGTTCGTGTATACGTGTTCTTTTTCTCGATTTCCAAATTAGTGTTCAGAAATGTGTATCATTTAGTAAGAAATGAAATAAAATTCTCCTGACTTGTGAGTGTTTCTGATGACAGGCAGAAAGGTTAAAGCTGGTAAACTTGTTTTAAAAGCATGCTCCCAGATCACAAGCCTCTGAAAATGAGTGTTGGGTGCTTAGGGGAGCTTTATGAGCATGCTTTTGTTAAATAGCTGCTCTGATCTTGCTTATTCAGTCTTTAAATTAATGTGTAAAGGATGCCCATAAGCAACCAGCAGCTGAATTGACTATGATTAGATGGATTATTGCTATTACTCAGCCCAACAAGTTGCTATATGTTTTGTGTACTCAAGCAAATTTTGCTGTGCAGGCAAGTAGAATGATATGCACATGGGCTATCATAAAATCCCTCAAAATATCCCAGGATTAGACAAACAGATTTATGGAGTTGAAATAGAAAGGAATTGCCTGTGTTTCTAAATTAGAGGCTTTCTGGCATTTACGAACACAAATAGCTTCTATCTCAAAATACTTTGTTTCAAGCAAGCATCAACTCAGTTGCTCCTTTTCTCCCCCGCTAGGAAATAAGAGTCAATTTATCAGAGCATCAAACTGATTAAAAAGACATTATCTGCTGCAGGGGCTCATTTAAAGAGGTCTGTAGCTTCCACTGGGTTGCAGTGTTTGGTTGAATTCATTTCACACAGTAAAAATCCAATCTCTTGGCTTTCAAATTCTTTAACTCTTTCTCTTGGGGTGAAATAACTAGGAAGCTCTAAAAGTTTAGAAGCCATGCGAGTTGCAGGGTGTTGTGTGGTGATAAAGCAGCCCTGGAGGGTTTGCATCATATGATGAGGAAAATCCTTGGCAATATGGACTGTGAGCCAGGTCCCACAACCCGGCACTTCTCCCTGCGGCTCAGTGATCCGGACTCTGAGCTCTCCTTGGGGAGCTCCTGATTGCCTGGGCTAAAGAGTGCTCTGACCTGTCTGCTTTAGACAGCCACTCAAGGGATGGTCATGGGGTAAGGAGGCAAAGCTTTCTTAGTTCTGTAATTCCTGGAGAGCTCTGGAGCTCAAGCTGAACCCTTTGAAAATGTCAGGCAAACCTGGCTTTGTACCTCAGCTGGCAAACCCACACATCTGTTTTTCAGTGATTGTATTACTGAGCAGGGAACCAGAGGAGTAAGACCAGGAACATACTGGGAATGAAGGGAACTGGCAGGCCCTGTGGACTTCACGTCCAGCTCCTTTCCAGACCTTGGGGTTGGAATGAAATGTCTAGATGTTATTCTGATATACAGAATGTGTTTTTAATAGCTGACTGGATTTTTTAGATACCAATTTATCATGTGCTTTCTAGAAGAAAACAAATAATTGATGGCCTTACTGCAAGGCTGGAAATGGCCGTTAGGACAAATTCTTATTTCCTGATTTCCAGATGATCTTTGGGGAAACTCTGTATGGCAGGAAATTTAAGCCATGAGCCAATCAGTTGTAATACAAACGCTATTATTCTAATCAAGGAAGCATCTTCTGAAATGAACTATAAAAATAGAGAGGAATATTTTATTTCTTCTTTAGGCTGTTGTTCAGGAAAGCATTTAATAATTTTATGGCTCAGTGACTGCAATGTGTCTTATACATATGTTAAAGTGTTTTCTTGACTAGAGGCACGTTCCCAGTGAGAGGCAAGCTCTCATGGACTATGTGCCTTGCTCCACAGGTCTCCTACTTGGTCTGAATTTGTATTTGCTACTGCAATAAAGTTATTTTTCATACTTTTTTCATTGGTCTGTTAGAGCCTGATAGGCTGCTGCTCTGACTGCTGGGTTTGGGAAGAGAAGGAAATTATTGTAGCCTACACTTTCCCTAATCTCTCTGAGTCTGGGAGGATGTATTTGCTGATGGCAGTTTGGGTAGGTGATAGCCGGGGATCAAGAAGGCATAAATTTTGTGAGAACACAATAGCGCTGCACTGAAATGCTGTGGTATTTTTTGTACAACTTTATAGCAAGGCTGGATCACATTGTCATTAAAGTAGCATCTGCTGAATTGGGACAGGAGGGCACCACTGTAATGGTGATTTTTGTCCTTTGCAGTGATTTCCAAACAACAGCTTAGAGAAAATATTTTCTCTGTATTTTTCTAGTCCTGTAAATCCCCTGCAGAGCTGTTTTTCACATTATGCTGCCCTTGGGAAGGCCCTTGCTGCTGAGACCTCCCTGATCTGTCGTGAGGAGCACCAAATAAGTGTCTGTAATCAACTACAGCAGGCAGGGAAATGGTGAGAGATGAAAGACATGGAATGACATATTCAGAACAGCAGGTCAGGTCATCTCTAACTCTTCTTGCGGCACACACTCGAGTGCCTCCTGCACAAGCTCTTTCCTGCCTATTTCAAAAGCTCATTCCACTGCATGCTGCATAAATCCAAAAGTTTTAAAGTTAAAAAACAAAAAAAAGTTAAAAGTTAAAACAAAATGAAACCAAAGTCTAGGCAAAAGTTTCTGACTTCTTGGCCCAGAAGAGAGTGTGGCAAACTGGAATTGGGACTTTCTTGCTTGACTTTTCTATTCTTTAACACCCTATTGTGGTTTGCCATGTTGATAAAGATATTAAGGTGAAATAAAATCAAGAAAAGGCACTTGTGTAGCCTGAAGAATATCCACTCTGTTGGTAAAACCTAGCTAAGTGGGTCCAATGTCTAAGTTAATCTTCAATCATATTTTTAAAGCTTGCAGATCAATGTATTTTAGTCATATTGCATGCTATCAGTCAAGTGTAAAAACAAACTTCCTTTTTAAAAGATTAATTTACTTCATTTGCAAAAAACCATACACTTAATGTGCAAGCATTTTTATTTTTTTGAGAGCTCTTTGAATGTTCATTGAAGTAAGATTTCTATTTATGTGTTCTATTTATATTTTATTAGAGTTGACAGAGGGGTAAAAATGAATAGCCATCTGCTAATCAGTTTATTTCCCATAATGAAGACAAATCTGCAGTTTCTGTAATCTGAAGGTCATAGAGCACTAACTTTACAGGGAGCCAGTTACTCGCTGTCCAGGGAGGCTGCTTTCATCTTGCAGAAATAGCTGTTTGTGCAGGACCTTGATTGTGAAATGCTGCTGCTAGAATCACCATGGCTGTTGTCTGAAGTCTAAAGAGGTCTTGGTAGATGTTGCAATGTGCAAGGCCTGTAAAACAGATATCAATTAAAGTTGTCAGAGGTAGAAGGCTCTGTTGTACCCATGTCTCAAGCCTAGTCCTGCCTGAAAGTCACACAGTTGTTAGTGAACCTAACCCAGTAAACTCTGCTGTGAAGTAGTGTACAGCACACTAAGGGATGTGATGATGTGATAATGTGAATGTGGAGATTTTGAAGCTGGAGGCAGCCTCCAATAGCCTCAGTTTCTGGGTCTAAGATGAGAAAAACTTTAGCCTAGTACTTTCCCCTTCCGCTGCAGCTTGTCTACTGCTACAGGGAGTATGGACTACAAACTAGAAGCTGTGGCTGTTGTGCCAGGTGATGCCTGAGCACTGTGAGTGTCAGCTATTGCAAATCCTCCTTTATTTCAAGTGCATTGTAAAGTGGAGGTTGTTTTTCCCTGATCTAGTGGCTTGTAGCATGTTAGGACCAAAACTCAGAATATTCTTGCCTCAAAATTGAGTTTGGGATCTGGATTGAAGAAGAAATAGACGGGATGTGTCAGCGACAGACCCTGTACACAATTAATCTCTCTGCATAAGCACAAAACAAAATCTAGCTATCTCTTAACCTCATGGTAGAACAGCTCACATACCTAAAAATCTGTATCGATGAAGTTGCTAGTGAGAGAGTAAAAATATTTATATTGAAAATAGTTCTTATTGATGTTTAATGCAGTCAATGAAGCTGATATTGAAAGATTTCAGTGTTACTGTCAGGCAAATTAAAAAAAGGTCAGCTTTAGAATGCTTGTGGCCTGTGTTATTCTGGCCAGCATCCTGATGTAGGGAGAATTTCCAATATGAAAGTGCTGGTGTGAGAAGATGGGGAAAAAAGAAAAAAAATTCCATGCTAACATGTTGGTAGAGGGAACAATTTTCCTTGCCAGCATCCTGGAGGAAGGATTTTTTTTTTCTATCTCTACTAACTCTTGCAAAAACTATTTCAGCACATAAAATGTGCATGCTGAACAGTGGCAATTGTCACCCCTTAGACTGCTGCTGCTTTCCTCCTCAGGCAGAGTCAAGTGAGAGGCTGAGAAGGTATTCTCAGATGAAATCAGTCCGTAAGTTGTGGCTTAGATGCTGAAAAGCAGCAGTAAAACTCAGTCTTTGTGGAACTGGTACTCATGAGATCTGTGCTGGTCCAGGGTTGATTTCCAGGCTTGAGCAGATGGAAAGGAATGGAGGCCCAGGAGCCAACAGAGAGCTTGGAGAGGGGCGGACTGTAGTAGCTGGGAGGGAGGTAACATGAAACAACTCTCCGTAAAATTTTGGGTGCAGAACTTACATGCTGCTCTTGAATTATATGTTGTGCTGCTTGCTGCTTTTGAATCTTCCTGCTATGGGCATAAATCAGCAATCTCAGTTTTCTGTCAATTTAGCATGATGACTGTGATTGTAGCAACAAATAAATGCTGGAGTGATGAATACTGAGGAGTGAAAAATAAACCCCTTCCAAGCAGACTGGGACACTGTTATTTTTCCTCTGGCTGCTTGGGTAGAGAGGAATTCTGTGGAGCAGGGACAGTAAGTCATGTCAGAGTTGGTAGCTTAGTACATCAAGCCTGTGTGAGCTTAGCAGTGCCATTTGGACTGGTCTGCTGAGAGACTTGATGAGACTTGTCTTTTGACACAAATAGAGAAAAGAACCATCAAATAGGAATAGAAATATGAAAGCTCATTTCTGTGTTGAAAGCTTTTGGAAGCTGCAGCTTTGTGACATGCCTCCTTCACAGCTTTGTGCTGTGTTGGTGATGTTTCCTACATGGAATCTGCTGAGAGGAAACAAGGAAACACATTTATCACTATGAGCACAGAAGTGTCACAGTCGCTTGCTAAGGAAAATTTGTAGCTACGTGGAAAGCTGTGGGCTTGGGAAAATATTTTATAGGCTATGGCTTCTGAGTATTGAGCATCAAAAAATCTCCTGAGTCCATGGAAGGATATGGATTTTTCAGATCTTTTAGAAAGATGGTAGTATATTTTCATATTTGACCTCTCTATGTTAACATAGAGATTACCTGGACTGATATGACATTGCCTTGAAATCAAAGTGCTTATATAGTGTTTGAAATGTTTGCTTCCTTTTGAAGTAACTTCTCAGACTCTTCCACTTCTCTAGGGAAAAAAAAAGTAAAACTCTTCGTTCATGGTTCATGTTAGTTACTTTACATTTGGAAAGGTGTAGATGAGTATTTGAAAGTGAATGTAGATCATAATCTCAAACATGCCAGGGTTTGTTCAGCCTTTCAACATCAGTGTATTTTTATATGAACTCTGTGTTAAGCGCTACATAAGCAGAAAAATGAACTTCATGTCAGTTCATATAGGAATTAAATCGGCCAGGACATCCTGAGCTAAAATAATGTGATGTACCACGGATTTGTGCTTTAGCCTGCCTGGACTGGAGCTCTTTCCATTCTTTCTCCTTTGATACCTAATTTTAAGACTTCTCTTGTGGCTGTCCTGGTGTAATATGAATGCAACAATTCTTGTGATGCCTGTCAGCTCCCCAGGGGTTTCTCTCCCTTTCCTGTATTTTAAGAAAGTTCTGGTGAAGGCAATATCCCAGAAAAGAGATTCCCTGTTAAGTACTTCTTGGGAGTGAAGTTAAATTGTATTGTCTCCTCATAACTGACTTCTAGAGATAAATCTTCTAGAGAACCTGAAATGCATTGCTGTTTTCCCCTCAGTGAATGAACCAAGTGCTAAATTCATGAACAGTCTAAGTTTGCCTGTAGCTTTTGATTTGAACTGAACAGCTGGTGCCTGCTGCTGACATTTGATTTGCCTCTAGCCTATTACACACTGATACTCAGGTATCTGTGCTTCACCGTGAAGCTCATGGGGAAGGACACAGATGGTGGGTGCAGAAAACCTTTCCACAGAGGAACAGGTCAGCAATTACTGGCTGAGAAGTGACCCATGTAGGGTGCGTGCGTAGACGTGAATTCAAAGTTCTGCATGCAGTTCTAGCTCTGGCACATGATCCATGTACATGTGCTTAGCGAATATTTTTAAAGGTTGATTTTGGCCCAGTTTTATCAACACTGTTTAGAATGAGCTGGTAGGTGAAGTTTTGGAGGTCTTTGAATTGCAGCTCCAAGGGATTTCGTTTTTGCATCAATTAAGATCTGGTAATATCTTTAGATAGTAAAAAGGAACCTTGTAAGGAGAGGAGTGCATCAGTTTAATGTTCATCTGGTAATTACCTATTTTGGGGTGACATTTAGTAGACTGAAGTTCACTGCTTTTCATTTTATCCTTTTGTATGGGGATTGCTGGAAAAGAACGTGTACTTAACATTTTGGGATGTGACAAACGAAGAGAAAATTATACCCCTTGGCTTTGCTCCTTTGATCTTGTGTTTTTACCAAGGTGAAAATGCTGTGTGAGTCAGATGCTAGCTACAAAGTACATCTGGGCTATTTCTGTGTAGGACTTGCAGAGAAACTGGTCATTCAGATAGCAAAAGCATTTCTCTCATGGAGGAGAACTTTTTTTTGGCCTCTATCAGCCCTTAGAGCATTTGTGGTTATTCAGACTAGGCAGCTGCTTTGCAGCAGGCAGTAACTCAGCTGAGTTTGGTAAAATTGGAAATAGAGCAGAAGTATTAAATCTGCATTATATCCTATTATACCTGAATGTCAATTTAATCTGTCAGCAAATTAAAGGATCTGTGACTTGTTTCATTTTACTGTCTCATATGAAAGCCACATCAACACATCCATGACTTTAAGTGCAAATAATTAACATGTGTCCAAAGAATTATAGCAGAGGTATAAACCTCAGTTTCAAACCAGTGAAAACTAAAACCAGTAATATCTACCTCCATTTTTATCCCTCTTCATTTTAGTGTTTGAGAATGAACAAATGGACATTTGAGAATTAGTGATTTTAATAACAACAAAAATTATGTTTTCTGGGACCTTGGGAGGATATGGTGTATTTAAAACAGACTAAATATATCTCAAGGCTTCATGGGGTGCTACCAGCAGGAAAGTGAATTACATGGAGCCTTACTTCCTTACCGTGAGTCTGTCTATTTTAAAATGAAGATGTGGATATAAAGAAGAAAAGTGAACCCATCGTGTCTTCAAGTTACACTAATGCATGTAAAATTTGTGGTCACTTTTCTCTGTATTCTTTTTTCTGCCTCTAAAAAATTCTGTCTCATGAAGTGGGTAGGTGTCTGTTTTCAAAAAAGCAAGAAATTTATGCCTGAGGAAATATAAGCAGCAGAAGGTGACAGGAAAATGGGCAAAGAAAGAACTTGGATGCTGATAACAATGGAGCCTGAGAGGCATATTTAAAGCAGCAATTCCCCTTCATTTCAGACAGCCTGCAGAATAGCAGGAAGCTTTTCAGGGAGATTTTCTTGTGTTGCTGAGAGAAATGGAGGACTATTTCCTTTGAAAAAAGGTGCCTTCTTGGATGGCTGTGTGAGAAGTGAAACTTTACTGTAACTCCTGCAGTATGTTGACAATAAAGAAGCCCAAATAATTTTTAAAAATTTCCTAAATTATAGACTCTTAAAATGTATCATAGGTCAGGATTTTTAGGGAGGCAGAGAGGGAAGGATAAGATTATTGGACCAAATCATTGTCTGATCCAAACTGATGGGGAGGGGTCTCCTGAAATCACTGGTTCTGCTGCTGGCCATGGGTCCATTCTGTTCATCATTGCTTATGCCTGAGCCTCTAGGATATAACAAAGCCCCCAGAATTGCTGATGAAAATGTATTGGATTAGTACACTTGGAAGAGCTACACCAGATGATTATAGCTGTTTCTTTTAAAATAAGTAATGTACACTCTTCTTCAAAATATGTTTTCTGACCTAATAAAAGCAAAGTTTGCTGCTTGAATGAAGTGCCAGAATCTGTCTAGTGCAAATCTACAAGCCAGAGAAGTTCCTTTAGATTATACTGGCTTGAGGATCTGTCTCAATTTTTATTGTTCTGATAGAGGTTTTGCCTGAAAAGAGAGGCCAGTAAAAGTGGCTGCAGTTTAAAGCAAAGTCTGCAAAGAAATTTTTATGAGAAATTGTATGAAGTGGACTGATTTTCTTTTAAAGACCATCAAATCTACTGAAAATCCAACCAAATTCACAAAAACTGTCAAAATTTTGGATTATATTTGGTGATTTTATCTAGCTGAGAATTTTTACATTTAAGGATTTTTCCAATTTATCTTAAATTGGGATTATTGGTTTAAAAGCAAAAACAACAACAAAGAAAAGCTTACATCCAAATTTAAGTGGAAGTTTTCACTTTGAAATTGAACCAGAAGTAATTTTAAAACTTGTTCTTCCTCTAATATTACGGGATAAGGAGTGTTGAGCTAATTTGAAGTTCTGCCTTGATTTTTTTTTTTTTCATTATGACAGTGAGAACCAGTTGCTCACTACATTTAGCACATCTGTCACAGTGACATTCAGATGCAGTTTCTTTCAGACTCTGAAACACCCCTGCTAACCAAAGAGCAGTAGTGTAATGTAAAGTAGAGATATTTGCTGAACAAGAATTTACTGCAGTCTCATCTCTAAAAAACCTACTGTACCAGGAGAGGAAGATCAGACTCTTTCTTCCTCCCTCAGAAGAGGAATTTTGTTATTAAAATGTTTCTTCAGAGTGTCTTGCAGTGTCAGAAATCGAAGGTCATGAAGGTAGAAGGCAGGGTTTGTTTATTTCTACAGTGCTGCTCTAATTGAAGGGTCAGAAGCAACCAGAGTGTCCCAGTTCCTTTTGGTTCTCAGTAAGCCTCTGCAATTTATTCTGGAATGGGTGGAGAGAAAGGAGGATAAAATAGACATGTCCTTCTGGCTGCTGATCTTTTAAAGTCTTTGATCACTGTCTGCTTGATTTTTGTCTCCTTTGCAAGAGGAAAGAGCAGTAAATTAAATGAATCTAAATAATCATCCATCTGATGTAGAGAGAACTTCTGGAAGAGGAAGGAAGGAGTGCTGCTGATGCTATGAGTCGAAGAAAGAGCCAAGTAGCAGTTTTAGTTCGTAATTGTCTGTCTGCTCTTTAATGTTTGTCTTAAATATTATTCAAATGTATACGTTCTTTTAAATTTCTTTGTTCTTGTTTTTCTGTTTAAAAAAGACTGGAGACAGAAACTCAGCAGGTGGCTAAGTCAGTGAGTGTAACTGCAGCTGCCCTCTGGGCTGTGCATGGAAGCAATTGATGCTCAGGAACCGAAGGGAGTGTTTATGGGCCAGAAGGTGGTATGTGCTCTGTACCAAGGCATTTGACACAGGATATCATGGTCTTTGGGTGCCCTTACAGGCTCATGTGCTGCAGGAATCCTGGGGCTGTTCTAATGTGCAGCAGAATAACGCCCAGTCTCCTTTCCTTGAACTGAGTGCTTGTAATTTGTTGCTTATGATGGAGGCTGTGCCAGTGTATTTCTGTATAAATACGTGAACATCTTTATGTACATGTAAGCTTGACTGACTGTGGTAGATAATTGATTTACCTCACCCATGCTGTTAATTTGCAGAACCCATTGCCATAAGAACTGAGGCTAAGGGCTTAGACATTCCTAAAACACTTGCACTGTCATGGCTAAATCTCAATTGTGTGTGTGTTGAGGTTGGAGAAGAAGCAGGACTTTGCTCAGTTGACGGTGGTCTGCTTCCTTTGGGTGCCAGCTTTGGGTGTTTGGTTACCCTGTTTTGTCCTTGCCATAGGCACCTGGGTGAATTGCCTGAAATGAAGGGTAGAGAGGGAATTAACACTTGAAGATTTGCTTCCTAATCCCATCTTCTGAGCATCGGGTTACGAGCATTACCTGTTGACTTCAGAGCTGGTAACATGAGTTATGTTCCAGTGGAGTCAGCTCTCTTGCTCTTAAAAGGAAGAACTGGTGTTTTCAGTTTTTCAGCTTTCATCATGGATCTTAATATCTGATGTTAATATTAAAGGCCTGTCAGCCTTATTTCAAGCTACTGTTTGAGATTCTTGGTTTAGCTTTTTGGTAAGAAGTTTGAAAAAGTGGTTTGATTACTCTAATAACATCTCCAAACACATGTGAAGAATGATGGCATTTCTAACTGTGTCCTGAGTGTTGGAAACACGACTCATTAGGGTCTGGTTTTTTTGAAGGTGGATGACACTAACTGTACCAACTGCAGAAGACTTGGCTTTTAGCCTGTGGTTAATTTGTGAAGATTGTCTTATTTTGATTTTCTTTTTAAAAAGATTTAAAATAAGTAGCTTTGTGGTCTTTTTCTGCTTCTATTATTTATAGAATAATGTATTCCTTTTGAACAGTGTAAGGACAAAATAATACATTAAAATTAAGCTCTTTTCAGTTACCAACACTGTCAGATTTCCGAAACCATTATTTGGGGAAGGAGGAAGATAGTAAAGGTACAAAGTTTACAAAATCCGAGGTAAAGGGAAATTTAATGGTGGACTGAAGGCCTGAAAACAGGCTCACCTGATGAAGATGCCTAGTACAAGAAGTGATGATAAATGACGTTACACAGTGCACAGCAAGTATTTATGGCCAGGCTGGTGGCTGACTACAGCCTCCTGGAAGCATTAGAGAATTCATTTTTTATTCTGCTCTAGAGGAACCATTTTAGGTAGAACCACTTGGGGACAGTGACTGCAGCCCCATGGAAGCAGAGGGAGTGCAGTCAGTCTGTGGCCGTGTAGCTGACACAGGCATTGCACTATCTCACCCACTATGTTAATCCATGCAGAAAGTATAAAAATATGCTGGGTGCCCCAACCAGCTGTGCTGAAAAACATGAATTTCATGTGTGGTACAGGAGACTTGAACTGTTGTGAGTGGCATATTACAGAAGGGTAAATGGAACTTCTCTCCTAAGCAGTTTTTCTAAACCTTGTTAAATGCTGACGTTCCATCCTTTTAATTACAACAAGCTGGCATTCATGGTCATGTGTAATCAAGAAATGGAAGATTTTATAACACCTTTTATCCCCTGACATGTGGTAAGGGAAAATATCAGTCTGTTTTTATCCATGTGCTTCATCTGTCACAGGGCAAGGTTTGTCCAGTTTTCCCATGCACGAAGGTTTTCATTGCTTGTGCAGTTTCTGCGAACATCCACATTGCCCGTCTGGTTTTGTTTCTGAAGTGAACCTAATTGTACATTATTAGGTGATGTGTACTAATCTACTGCCTGTGCATAATAAAACAACTGTGCATTTAGCTGAGTGGTGTTGCTTGTTTTGTTGTGCTTCTGCTGTTGCCAGTAGTTTCAGGACACTATTACAATGTACATGAATCATGCCGGTTCCCAGGCCTCCATCCCTACTGCCGGGCTGTGTGGAGCTGGGGTGACAAGTTGTGGTGCTTTATGCATGATTAGTTACTTCAAACACTTTTCATTCCTGTTTAATGTCTATTCTAGAATGGTGTTTTCCTCAGTTTTTTGCACCTCTTAGCTGTACACCTTAATCCCCCTCTCTTCATTTATGATCTTTGCAAATGATCAACTATAGCACCCCTGAAACGCTCAAGATTCCATGCTGTTTGTACTCAAGGATTTCCAAGCTGAAAAATCAAATTGTGCTTCTTGATTTTGGGCCAATGGAGACTTTAAATGTCACAGAAGTATGTTCAGACTTTACCCTTAAAGTTGGTCTAGTACTGATTTTACATATTCAGTGCTGGCTGTGAATGAACTGTTAACAGGTCTGCTTTTTTGCTAAAACAAAAAAGAAAAATAAAGAAAAAGGGCACCAGTTAAAAGCACAGCAGGTAAAATAGGATCTCAGTAACTTGTAGGGATGGTTTTAATCTGTACTTTTAGATGCAAGAGGCTTGTGTTCCTTACAGTTTAAGGATAAAGCTGGTGTTGCTGGTTAATTCAAAGCAGGATTAATTAATTTTTATGAATATGTAAAAAAGGTAGATACTCTAGACATCCAGTCATCCCATTTTTATATTTACCAGATTGACTGGAGAGCTTTTGGATTTTATTTTTGGGCTGGGATAGGCAAACGCAGATGCCTGCCCAAAATTTCACCGGCTGCTGCTGCCCAAGAGCTTCCCACACTTTTCTGTAGTCAGAAGCTGTTAAAACCACGAATCTGCATGAAGGTGCATTTTATTGGGGAAATTAGAAAAGCTTTAAATTACCAATAACTTCCCTAAGGGTTCTGTTCCCAAAATTCCTCTCAGAACAAAAGCTATGGATCCTCTAGGGATTCATCCCCTAAATTTACAGTAATTCTTTTCACAGGTGTGGCCATAAAAGATTGAGGTGAGATGGTCTTTAAATGTGGGTCTCTAGACGTTATTTGACTAGGAATGCAGGTGAGATGGACTCTAAAAGTCTTAACATGCTGTTTTCCCCTTCCTGTGACAGCTGTGTCCAGGAGCAATGGTACAAGGAGAAGAGTCAGTCACTGCCAGGGCTGAAAGTCTTATAAAGGGTGAACTGATGTAGCCTTCTCAGGTAATGGGAATGAACCATAACCATCCTGTCTATTTTAGATACCAAAGGTTTTGTTGCTTGTAGAGGCATCAAGTAAAGGAATCCAAGAGCTGTGACTGCTGTTTACACAGGGTTGTAAGTGAATGCACCATGTGAAAACGCTTGATTAATTTTACATTTAAGTGATGCTTCTTGCTGGGCTTAGAACACCTTCTACTGAGATCTGCAGATTCCCACACTGGGGAAAATCATCATTGTTTTTTCAAGGCTTTTTAAATTAGAGCTTCAGTTTTCAGCACATATCCTTCTATTTGGCCTTCAAACTACACAATGCTAATTTGCTTTCTTTGAGCAAGAATTCTTTTCTGTTTATTCTCACACAAAACAAAGAGAATGTAGTAATAAAATATAGTCAGTTCCTCAGCTGGCGTAAATCGGCATAGTTCCACTGGTTGCCCTAATTTAAATCCGAATTTGATCAAATAATTTCAAATATCCTCACAGAATGAATTAAGTTGATAGGAAAAAAATCCTTAGGTGCCTAAAACCCAAGTCTAATTTTCCAGTAGAAGGGCATCAGCTGCTGCCTCGTGCATTCACCATCTCACATTGGCTGCTTATGACTCAGTAACTGATATTGGCTGTGAAGGAGACACTTGGCTGCTCCTTTGGCCAGTGGAGAAGAAATGTTGGCTGCTGGCTCTTGTGAAAGAGCAGAGCTATAAAATGAGGAAATAATAAAACATGATGAGTAGGTTAGGGTCACAAAATATTGTAAATACAAGCATATTGGCCTCTCTGCTCTTTTTAAAGTACTTTGTATGTTGGCTAGCCAGCTTCCTGGATGTCTGCCTTGCCTTAACTCTTTGGTTGTCTAAAGATGATATACAAGGGGGGAAAATAAACTGGTGACCTTTTGTGTAAATTAAGGCTTGAAACAACTGTTTTCTTGAAATTTTTTCCGTTCAGACCTTTATCTTACTTTGGCAATGATGTCTCCCCTGTCCAGCTCTCACGCCCTGAAGTCTTGGTAGTGTATGAGGCAGTACAGATGAATTGCAGTGACAAGTACTTATATTAACATGTTTAGACTGGGACTTTCAACCTACCTATTTTTGTGCAATTTCTAGTTTGTCTGAGAATTACAGGAAAGCAAATATGAAAGCATAGTGTCAGAAGCTGCTGTGCCAGGAATTGTGAGCAGTTGCCAGCAGTGATGCACAGCCATGACTCGGTGTTTACATGTGAGCTTTTTGCTTCACAGGGGTAAGCTGGCCTGGCTTTTATACAGCCCTGAGCAGTGAGAAGATCTGGAGTCAGCAGGAGTTCTGTAGCCAGTGGCTTTGAGTATGAGATCATGTGTAAGCACTGAGCAGTGCTGGGTGTTCCAGGGTGAGGGGCAAGAAAGAATAAGCGTAAAACTGATATCGGAGTCATTGCACTGTATCTGTAATGTCTATGTGGACTTCACAGGAAGGTTGAACCAGAGTGTGTAGGGCTTTGGTGCTGAGTCTTATATGGATGACCTTGTACTGTGTGAAGGATTTGATTTTGAGCAAAAGCTGGGAAGTATTTTGTATCACTATCATTTCTGCCCCAAAGCTTGATATTGTGGATTCCACTTTTAGTTTCGTGGACGTTTCCTGAGCTTTTGCAAGCTAGTGTTCTGTAGTTTTTGGGGGTAAAAAGAATTAATTTTTTTATACCCCTTTTGCAGCTGCATGCAAGTACCAGGGTAATTGTGGGAGGGTACAGACAGTTGTGAAACATCAAGAAATGTTTGGTACATCTAGCTAGAAAGACTAAGCTGCTTTTGGGCTTGGCGCTCAACACCAGTCAGTACCTATCCAGGTGAGCTGGAGAGATGGGTAAAAGTCCTTCTACGGACATGGACTGAGGGAACATTGTGTAAAAACTCAGTAGCCTGGTATTAGGGCAAAATAGCTTTACAAGCCATGAGAAGCTCTTTTGCCAATTCCCACCTAGGAATGTCCACCTGTGTGCAATTCCACCAGGTCTGTGGCCTAACAGATGGTCCTAACTAATGAAAAGAGTCATTTTAATTAGTCCATCTAAAGACATTTATTCACACTGGTGGGCTCTCCCAATAAAGTTTCAGTGACTAGGATCTGTGTTGCTGGCTTCCAGCAGTCACCATCTGTTTGGTGGCAGAAACTGGCTGTGGTATCACTGCACGTATTTCCCACTCCAGTGGGCTGGAAACAGGTTTAAAGCGTGGGGAAGGAGGGGGAAAGGTCTCCTGGTTGCTGCCTACAGCGGTTTGAAAGATGTGGTATCCCTGCTTCCAGACCTAGGATTACAACAGCTTATCCTGCTATCTCTAGCAGCAGTTTCCGAAAGCAGCTTTGGAAATCGTGCTCATTTCCTCTGGCAGCAGTTTTTTAATATTTGAGAGTACCTTAAGTGTATTTGCTAAGGCTCTTTCTTAGGCTGTTGGCCTATTTCTTAATTGAATATAGAAAATCCCTCTATTTTTAATGACTGTTAGAAAATAATCTAAAATAATTAGAATTAGAAATGTCGTGCCAGTAATGCTTATTCTGGGAGTACAGGAGTTTGCATGCTAAAGAAACCTCACTGGCTGCATATTAAAGGGAACCATTTAATGGCAACATTCAATTAAAAATTGGGAGGGATAGTAGGGAGTTGGAGCAGTACAATTGAAGATTTGCAAGGCTTTATTGCCCATGACTAGTTTATTTATGTCCTCTGCACACTGACAAACTAGTTTAGTTAAAGGGATAATTATGCCATGGGGAAATTACAAAATTTCCTGGAGAAGAAACACAGGCTATGGATGAGGCAGGAATTGTGGGAGTTCAGCATCCTTCAGGATAATTCTGACAGTAAGTGTTGTTTACATATTTGATCTACTTACTGCCCTTCCCTGGATGATTACCAGAGACTTCTCACTCCCAAACCCTACACAAGCTGGTTTTTTTCAAGCTTTAATTTTCAGGTCTGTTTTAATGAAAGTTTTTTACAGGAAAAGGATAGTGGTAATATTAGATTTAATAAAGACTTCTGGATAGGGTTTGATCACGCAAAGTCAGAAGTTTGAACTGTTGAGAAACCTTTCGAACCATTGTGCCTGACGCCTTCCTCCTCCAAGTAAATAAAGCTATATTCAATTTATTTTCTGATTTGTGGCTTCATTTTCATGTCCTTCAGCTTTTGCTAAAATTCTTTTTCTATGTAAAAGCTAAGACACTGATGCCAATAACATTTCTCTAGGAGGTATTACTTAAATAATCACCCAAATCATGAAACATACTCAGATAGCAAGGTCTGACATTATTTTCATAATAGTCGAAGGCAAAGATCTGGTAGAAGCAGTGGTGCCCGTTTTGGGTTAGTACATCTATTTTGATATCGCCTCCCTCCCCGTGCTAATGTGATCAGATTTTCGTTGTTAAATCACCTGCCATTCTCAAATGGCCTGAAGGGCAGCCTTGAGGTCAAATTCACTCCAGCTGTCAGTACTCCTTGTGGAACTCCTCCTCCTTCAAACTGCATTTACCTGTTGGTGTGGGGATAGTTGCCATTTTGTTGGCACTGAGAGACTGACTTTTGGCAGATAAATGTGCCTGACCTTTCCTCAGAAGGACCTGGCGCTTTTTTCCTCAGAGAAAAATTGGTTTAAGAGACAGCTTTGTGCCAGGATATGTGCAAACCACTTTACAAATGATGGCTTCCCAAACCCTAAAGCTTGGCTACCCAAGCTGTAATATTTTTGTTACTGTAGTACCTAGTCACGGGACCAGGAGGTCCTCCCCATAAATGTCTCTGTTAAGAACAAGATATCAACAGATTGGCAAACAACATGATGATGATGTAGCTCTGGGCAGACCCAGCTGTAGCTGCAGGCTACTGTCAAGCAGCACACACAGTCACGGTCAGAAAAATTAAAGGATGTGTATGTTAGCCATGAGGAGCCTCATAAGGCAAGACATAAGGATGTATGTCTGAGAGCTTAGTAATGAGTGTAGATTGGCTCATGGGCTGATTGCAGGCAGAAGCCAGGTGAGAAATGACATTTAAAAGCTTCAGAATAATAAAATTTATATAAATTAATGGGAAAAGATCTCATAGGAACTCTTAAATGAGAAAATAAACCTCTGGTTCAGGAAATGAAACAGTGAAATTTGAGTATAGATTTACTCAGTTCTAATAGGTTTCCTGTGACATCCACTGCTAGCCATCACCTGAGACAGATTTACTTGGCTTGGTTTGTTTCAGAGGAATCTTGGTTTTGTATTTATATATAGGTGAAATCTGATTCAGATGCTATACTGGACCAAAGACTGGTGTCAGACATGCTCCACTGTTCATGCGCAGAAGACTGGGACAGAGTTGAAGGTGACACTTTTAATGGCTAGAAGAAGGACTCATCAGAAGGTGTCTGTCTTAGGCTTCTTCTGCCATTTGTGCAGAGTCCATCAAAGCCAGTCCCATCGTTCCCACACAGTGAAGAAATCCCAGGAGCTGATATGGGCTATGACTGGAAAGGAGAATGCCAGCACAGTCTGGACACAATCAAAGGTGCTTAGTGAGGGCCAGATAAATGGTGAAGGTGTTATGCCTGATTCTTACCCTCAGGCAAGCTTTTAGGAATTACTGGAGAGCCTTTTCGGTGGGGAGAAACTGTAGGGCATAATTCAGGTTAAAGCAGATAAATGGTTTTTAGACCAGGTTTCTGTTGAAACCCTACCTGTTGGAGGCATATTCACCTGAATGAAGCATTTTTGGAAGGTTTTTCCTCAGCTCAATATTACTTTTTGGGAGAAAGGAAGTGAAGTGGTGCTGGGTTCCTATTTTAGCTGTTAGCACAATATGAAAATCATTAATCTGGGTGATCCTTTGAAAAATTCTTATGCTAATTAGGTAGACTGAGATTTTCCCATATGAGTACCTTTGCAAGACTTATTGTCTAGTCTGAGATAGATATCTCTGTCTCTAGTTTTAATAAAAATATCAAACGATGTCAGTTTTATTTCATTGTGAAACAGCAAAAAGAAGGCAATTAAAGCTCAGGAACTTTCGTGGCATGGGAAAACTGATTTGCATCAAGTTCTACTTCAGGCAGACTAGACAGCACAGTTCATGTTTTGAGATTAAAACCAATTTTATGAAAAGAGTGGGTAGCTGGATAATAAACTGGACTGAAGGCTGGATTTTGTAAGGGCCAAGATCTTAAAATAACTTGTAACATGTGAAAGAAGGTCGTTACAGGGAGAAACATATAAAAGAAGAAAAATGAGGTGAAAATATACATGAGGGAGATGGGAGTTTACTGAGCAAGTAATGGGCAGAAAATCAGGAGGCCAAGAAAGATCTGTGTGATGAGAGAAGTAACGGAAGGTGAGTTGCAGGTGAGGATGGATTTCAACAAAATCCTATGAAAAGGGAGGTGCGATGGCAGGAGGAGATGTACAGCAGAAGAGATTTGAAAACAGGTTTGAAGACCTGTTTGAAGACTAGATCCAAAGATTGTCGAGGTGTGAGTTTTCAGATAGGCTTCATCTCAAGCCTTTACGCTTCTGAGGTTTCATCTAAATCAATTAATTTATTTATTCATTTATTGAAAGGCCATGCAGTTGCACCTGCCATCAGTTACTTTTCATGGTGCTGAAGTGGTTAACATTCTTGCTGCTACATTGTTGTTGCATTTCTTGTACCATACGTCCTTGCTGGCATGTCCAACTTGTATGAACATCCTTGAATTTCTTAAATAACCTGTGTTGCCTCAAATGCATAGACTGAGTTAAATGAAGCTGCTGCTTTCTTTCCTGATCACATTTACAGTCTGTGTTAAGTGAAGGTAAGGTACTGTTTGGGTTGGTCTCTCAGGCTTGAAGCTCCCTTTGCAAAGTTCCCTGCTGAGAAGACAGTTTGTTCCTAAGCCTCTTAAAAGGCAAACCCTGTGTTGTTAAAGAAAAGCCTCATTTTAATGCTGGTAGTAACTGACTACTGTGAAGATTCTGTTTATCCAAAGGACAGGTGTAGGTAGCACTAACCTGCACCTTCACTTATGCTGCCTCTGATATGTTGGAATAAGCTTGTAGGCTTTTCTCCTACAATAAATTTCATTCAGTGCCTTTGGTCATGGAGCTGATTTCTACAGAAAATATGGCCGGAAAACCTGGCTGAGTTAATGCTCTCGTTGCATATGTTTGGATTTTCTCTGTCTCTGTTACTATTTGAGCTCTGAAGATTAGAGTGATTTGGGGAGGTTTTAGTTTTAAAAGCCTACAATTGAGGATGATCTGAAGATATGAGGAGCAGAAAATCTTCTTAATAGGTCTTTATGAGGGATGCAGCAATACACGTTTGTTCAAGTTCTTGGAACATCAGGCAGGGATTCAACTGTGTTCATTTAACTGCTTCAAATAGTAGGAGATGTAATCTCTGATGCTTTTAGCTCAAGTTGTAGGCATTTATGTTAGTGATAGCTGAGCAATTTTTCAGAGTAATAAAGGTTTCAGAATTTTCTTCTGCATTTCAGTGAATTCCTGTCATGTTCAAGTACCCAAGTGTCTGCATTTCAAAAAGCTGATTCTTGGTCAAATAGAGACTGGTCTTGGTCAGAGAATGTATTCTGACGTTCTAAAGTTTATTTTACTTTACAGCAGAGCAAAATGTATCTTTTTCCTGTGTGAATTGAAGCTGGATTGAAACTTCTGTTTCCAGAAAAAGCCTTACTTTCTCTCTGAGACTCTGAAAATGAGAGAAAATTTCATCACAGACCTTGCCGATTCTATTATCAAAAGTGTCATTAAAATCAGTAACATTCTATGCAACATCTTTTAACAGAAATTGCATGGTCAGACCTTTCTTGAGCAGAACCATTCATTACTATTCCAGCCTGTGTACTTCATTTTTTAAAGTTTTTGTGGTTTGAAGTTTTCCAAATGATTAAGTTCCTCTGTGAAGGAGCATAAATCAGCAATACGCAGAACAAAAAGAGGAGGGAAAGAGAATGTGAAAATGGGTTGCTGAGAGAAATGGAATAAAACCCCCACATCATAATTACAATCCAAACTGAAAACCAATGCAAGGATATATTTTTCTCTTTTTTTAGCTGTCTTCATCTGGGTTATCCTTCCCTTTTCTTTCATGCACATTGTCTGAGCTTTAGTTACAAGGCATGAACAAGAGAAGTTAATTTTAGCTTTGGTGAGTTACGGTTGTGCTTTTCATTTTCCTGCAGGTGTTCTGCACAGCAAGACAGGCTTGTTGGGTCTGTTCATGCTGCTCACAGAACATTACTAACATGCAGCTGTGCAGAAACATCTGGACAGCTTGACTTGAAAGCACTTGGAATGCGTGCATGTGAATTTTTCCTCTAGTCATGTAGGCATGATATGTAGTGTGTTCCATGGGCCATTGCTTCTCTGGCCTGAGCAGTGGAAGACTTTGATGTCTTCTTGTTTCAGGTTTTTTGGTTTTTTCCTCTTGCAATTTTTTAAAAAAATACTTCTTGCCTCTTCCCGTAAGGTTGGAGCACACATGAACTTTATATCTGGGATGGAGAAATGGGAAGCTGCTTGTTCTCAGCTCAGAGTTTGGGCTGGTGCAGGCTCACACTATTGATTACTGAAACGGTACAAAGGAAGTTAAATGCATCCACCTAGTTATAGACATGTCCTGCACTTCCTTGCTTTTTACACTGCTTACTTCTTTAATTATCCCCTTATAGCCCTCAAGTCTTCCCCAACTTCCCCCAATCTGACCTTTTCCCAATCTTAGTATTATTTCAGTCTTTCTGGGCTTTTGAAGCTTGTAGTTTATTCAGTTTAGTACCATGGCTCCTGTGTTACCTTTAATGGAAAGTGCAGTGGATTTTTAAGCTTTGACCCTGTTGGAGTTGATTCGGATGCTGCAGCTAGAATCTTTGGGGCTGATATAATGTTTCTGATTGGTTACTTGGAGCACTTGGTGAAAATGGTCCTTCATGAGTTTTTGTGTGCTGATCATAACATTTGCTTTGAGGGGCCTTTTGGCTTAGGATAGACACAGCTGTGTTTCTTAATGCCACTGACATATTTCTATTTCTACTTCAGTGGAAGGCAATTTGGCTCTTTCTGATAAATTTGACTGGACATCTGAACAGATCATGAATATTATCATTTTTTAATGATTGAGTTTGATCCAGCTGCAAGTGAGCTTGAAGGAAAGTTTCCAGATGGTCAGGAGAGAACTCTGCCTCTTGAGCTGGATTGGAACCTCTGGTAGTGTGTTTTTTTGTTGGTTTAATTGTTTTCAGTTGCCCACTGGATTGTAGTTTAATGCTACGCCATTGTGTAACTACTGATTTCCATTTTTTTTCAGGTGGTTGTGGCCGATGGGAATCCTGAGGTTACATTCCTGGACATATTTCAGTGTGGTAAAATGTATTTTGCTTTTTCTGTCTTCTGTTTTCTCATTTTTTCCCACATCTTTAATAATCCCCCAGTTATATAGCTTGAAGTTATGCTGGCTTGTATGCTGGTGGGGAAATCTGGTGGCCAAAAATTGGAACCCCTTGAAGATTTCCAATTTCAGCACCTTTGAATATTTCTGGTTTTCATTGCTGTTGTATGGGCAAGAAACTAGAAGTGACTACAGCTCACCAGCTTCCTTTTTAATTGCATCTTGAGCCCTAAAATGGCTAATAACCTAAAATCCCTTAGGAGGAGCTGCCTTTAGCAAGGTTTACTGGCGCATGTATGCAGCAGAGAGGGTGACAATATGCCAAAGATACTAATTGGTCTGAAATTCTGAATAGCTCAAATGTGAGAAATACAGCACCAAAAGCCAGTTTAGTCTTACCATAAATGATCAGCCTATGTAATTGTAAGAAAAATATTTACTTCCTGAAACTCAGACCTGTCCTTGGCATTTTGATGTTTGCTGCCTGCAAATATCACCATTAATTTACTGGTTTGGTATTTGGAGTTGAAGTCATGAAATGATTGTTCTAATGAGTTAGAAGAACCATGGAAAGAAAAACCATGTTAATCTCCTTATTTCTTGCAGCTTAGTTTTATCTGAGGGAACTGTACTGAATTGGTAGTTATGTAGTTTTTATCTAATGAATGAAAGCTTAGGCAAGATAGGTACTTATTTCCTTTGCTAAAAGGACTAGAAAATTTGAGAAAGCTGAGTGTGTGTTTTGCTATTTCTGTCAAAAAATACTTTCCTGCAATTACAATCCTTTTTTCCTGCTGACAAAATAAAGTTCTGTCAATCTGACCTTTATGAAATACATTTTAAACTGCCACAGAAATAAACAAACCACTCCTTATGTTGTATTTTGATGGTGTGGCTGATGTTCCATCACTAGCTTGGCTAACTTTCAGAATGGTGGCAACCACAGATTGTTGTGGCATGGTGTTTGGTCCCTCTTATATGTTCAGTATGAACACTCGTGTCTTAGTTTCCAAACAAATTTTTTGTGTGTGTAGACCCTGGTGAATAGTAAATTACCTAAGCAGGTATTAGGGTAAGGACCTTTCCTTTCTTCATTGTTTGTAATTAAGTTGGCAAAGATGCTCTTAAGATTAAGGTCCTACCAGCTTCTGGGGGAGATGCTGAATTGTATTCTGGCCTTTGGGACTTGGCTAAGCTCTGTCTTTTGTGTAGTGTTCTCAACTGCAAATGAAATGTCTTGTAAGTTCTTCAGTAACAAGAGAAAACTTATCAGCAGTTCCTGAAGATGCTCTAGGTAATATCAAAACTAAAGGTATAATTTTTTAAATCAGATTTCCAGCTTGGACCTACAACCAAACCCCAAATACCTGTGTTTTGGATCCAGAGGTTTGAATCAACTCTCAATCCTCTTGTCCAATATCTTGGAGGAGAGCGTTTGAAGTTCTACTTCATGACTAATATTGCTTATTGTTCTTTGAGAGTGGGTTATCAGTTACAATTAAAGTTTATGTACATGGACAGGCCCTGGAGAAGCAGTTCTGGGTTAGCAAGGTTATTGTTTTGCAGATGTTTGGTGTAAGATGTGCTTTATCTGTTTAAAGCAACTTGATGGTTGGCAGTACAATCTACATAGATATTTCCATGAGCTCCTGTTGCAGGACAAACGACTGTTACCCACTCTGGATTCCTGTGCCTTTTTAGGCAAAGACACTTTTTAAAGTCCAAGAACAGTGTCTTTCTGTTTTATTAATGGAGCAGAGTTTAAATCCTGCTTGACCTGTGAAAATCTGAAGACAGTCTTACATGTGTTAGTGACACTCAGATTGGATTAGTGTAATTCTTTGTTTGTAGTTCTGCCAGCATCATCATCCAGAAATTACCGCTTTGAAACACAGTAATGAGAATGATCTCTGGCTCTGCAGAAATAAGCAAGCTAAACTATCCAGACCTCTCTCTTCAGAGGCTTCCAGCTCTGACAGAATTGGCTGGAACATCTGTTTTCTGTCTTAAACTCTTTAATGATTAGATTCCTAATTGTTTGACTGGGTGTCTGTGTAAGCACAGACCCAAGCATTCTTGAGTTAATGCTGGACTTCTGGCACTAAAAAGCAATACTGAATAGATAAATACAATCCATTTATATGAAGCATATTAAAATAATGCCTTCTTTGCTGTGAATTTTCTGGGACAGTTTTTGTTAAATTGGTTTCTTATTAGTTGCAGCCAGTACAGTTACTCAGCTAATGGTATGTTGCAGATTTTAGGATTAGTATTTCAAAGAGTTGCAGCCCTACTTTGGGGCACCTCTTTAGAGGTATTTGGTATAGAGTCAGCTGCCATAGATGGAATACCTTTGCTGTTCCTTACTTAGAAAACATAAAGACTGAAGAGTGTCTGTTCGATTTTTTGTAGTTTGGGAAAGAACAAAAGCAAATACTTAACTTTAACCACATGTTCTGCTAGAACATGAGAAGGTGTTCAAATGTTTTCCTGTGCACTTCTGCAGTTAGGTTGTATTGAAGTTATGCTTTGCCACCCTAAATGGAATTTCTGCATATTGCTTTGTGCAGTCCCCTCCTAATGAGAGCTTGGTCTGCAGGAATATTTCCTGCTCTTTCTCACAGCCGTTGGATCAATGCAGGTGAAGACTGAATCTATAAATTTCCTTTTCTGAACTGAAATGTGGAAAAATTACCCAGCAAGGAGAATAGAATATCATATCATGTGTTTCTAGTTTGTGTTGGTTCCACCCACAGAAAACTGACTTTTTCTCTGTGGCTGTCTTTTTTAAAAACAACTGATACCAGAGGGTAGATCAAGAGTAAGATCAGAGAAAACCTCATTTAGTATCATTTCTGGTTTTGTTATCAATATAATTCTGCATAGGTATCATACAATAAAATCGGTCTGCGGAAGTTTTTAGACTTCCTGGATTTGAAGTAGTGAGTATTTCTTCTGAGGAATGATAACATGCCCTGTTTGCTCTGAGTAAAAAGGCAATAGAGGTGTGTGGCATGGGAATCTTCCACTGGGTTATTCATTCCCTCTCATTTGAGGTGTATCAGGCCACCACTATGGTGGCAGTTACTAGTGTAAGTATACTCCTACTTTCCCATTTCCAGAATATTTCCACACTGGTGAAACTGGAGGATTTTAGGGCTGCTTTTGTGCTGTTACTTTGACAGTTGGTTCTGTAATATCCATTTTTTTGAAGACAAATCTACCAAATACTCTTCTTTCTACATCAGTCTTCTACTGCCCTGTTTAATCTCATTCATAGATGTGCGATGGCGTTTTTTTTCTGTAGCTTTTCTGTGTGGGTCAGATCTGCATTTTTGTCAAATGTCTTTTTAAAATTAATTCTGATGTTCTAATAATTCATAAGTGCTTTGCACTGAAAGAAAAGATTATTGGAAATTGGAAATTTGAGTAGAGAGAACAAAAGAACATTTCATCTAAAAAATATGCCTTACTTATGTCATTTCTTCGGTATAATCATGCTTTTAATTCAGTGTGCTAGACTGCTGAATAGAAAAGCTAAGTGTTTCTGTAAGACATTTGTCCTTAATTTGTAATTGCAGAAAAAAAATTCTTAGTGTCTAAAATGTTTTGCCTTTAGGTGTGTTTGGAAATTTTAGGTAAAGTGTTCTGTGTATGAGAAGTGTGAATCCATCAAAATAATCAGGGAGCACGTTCACAGAATAGACCAACTTCAGTGAAGTTTTCCTTGGGTTAGTTTTTGTGAGAACTGGAGAGAGTGTAAGCCACCTCAAAATGTCCTGGCATCCAGGAGAGTTAAGTTTAGGAATACAGCAATTTCAGGGAAGGGGCTAGAGCCACAACATCATTGTAAATTATGACTAATTTAGAGCTGTCCCTACCTGTCTGTTTGCTGAGAAAATCTGAATTTGCTTAAGGTTGAAACCACAGATATTTCTGATAGGCTGAATTTTTAATTGGCTATTCATGTGGTTTGGGGAAGATTGAGGACACAGAATAAAGCAGATTACTTAGCATGCACCAAGCCACATTAACTGCTTTTAATGCATCACAGGACTCGGGAAAGCATGGATGAATTTAAAACAAGTGCTGCTGGACCAACTTCTGCTTTCCACAAGAGGTTCCTCCAAAGCATTATTTCCAGAAGGGAGCTCTGCACTTGACATCTGATTTTGTACCCAGTGCAAGTGCCTGCTGGTTGCTGATTTTCACACAACAGTGAAAAGGGCGATACACATATCTTCTGCCAGCGTGGGATACAAGAAATCAAGACGAAGAACAATCTTATGAGATCTTCTCTGAGATGGGACCTTGCTGAAGCACAAACCTGAGATTTCTCATGGTGATACAACATGATTCTGTCTCCCAGCACAGTGAAATACTGTGAATAAACTTAAGACAATGGGCAGAAAAGAGAGCTTAGAAAAACACAAGTGGCTGTGTGTGGATGTGGCTTCCTCACACATTTTAAGCTCTTTTTTTTGTCTCCGATTTCCTTTAAATGTATGATATACACTGACAGCCTTTACTTAAAATTCTATTCCCCCAAATGATGTTAATATGTTGCAAACTATTCAGCTGGGAAATGTGCAGCACAATTTCATCCCTTTTAAGGGTTGAGAGGTCCTTATCTAACGTTTCTAACAGTTCATCTGTGAGGTTCTCGCTACCTCAGACTGTGCCTTTTATTTCAAAAGAAATTGCAACAGATTTAATGAAGGGAACATTCTGAAACCAATTTCCAGTATTCTTTTCCTAAAGGGATTAAACTACTAATGTAAATGTTCACAATAAAGCAATACTCACACATATGATGAAATTCGAGATCCAATCATTCTCTGGCATTCACACACTTGGAAAGACTTGATTGAAATTAGTGCACCTTCACGTGCCCCTGCCTTTTCCCTCGATTTGTCACACTATTGAGTGCCTCAAATAGAAATTCCATCGGATTTTAACTGTTTAACCCCTGCAGTAGACAGGTTATAACTAACCTCAGTTTGGGGGATGTGGTGGAGGTCATACTGTAGACCCACGTCAAGGTATAGAATTGAAAGACAGTATATATCTTTGTGGTATAGTGTTCTAGAAACACATGTTAAAAGAAGCATTTCTCCAAATGCAGAGATGGAATTTCCCCCCTAAGTTAGGGGGCACAGAGACCAGACATTTTCTTCCCATTAGAAGCTTGCATTTATCCAAGCAAGGAAATGAAATACCAGACTCCTGATTAGAGTCAGACTTACGCATCTTTTTGGTGGGGAAAAGGCATTTTATTTTCAGAATGAAAATGTTCTGAAATATTTAATACAGCACTGAATTTTTTTTGATTTTGATGCTTAAAAGGAACTTTTCCCCCACAGTTTTGAATGGATTATCATTTTCAGGGGTATGATATCAAGCCAAAAAACAAGGAAAGCTCTAGAGCTTTGAGATTTAGAAAACAAAACTGACTCTAGCAAGGATTAATACGGAAAGATGCCTAAGCATTTCCCAAGAGATGTGTGATGTGCCCTATAAACTTGGACAGTATGGGAAGAAGTTGATGAAAAGGCTGGTTGTTGTTACAGACCCTGAGGGTGGTTCAAAAAAATACTGGTGTAATGTTTGTACCTGTAAGAAAAGTACCTTAAAGAAACCTTAGAGATTGATCATGAGGGATTTGAATTGCTCCAGTATTGATTGCAATAACAACCGTTCAAAATCCAAGGAAAGCAGGCTTTTAGAGCTACTCTGGTGTAGTGCTGCTTTCATAATGCAATTTGTTGAATGGTCAATATAGCCAGAGGACATTTTGGACCTAATCCCTGGAAGTGAATCAAGTGCTTTATGATTTAATAAGGCTGGAAAATGGGTGCTATTTGTAGCTGAGTAAAACCTTCTAGAGCTATCATCCAATTTGAAATACTTGTTAAGAGAGAGCAGTAGATGAAGCAACACGAAAGTGACTTTGAGAGACTCTAAAACGCCCTGAGATATTTTGATTAGAATTCATCAGTTTACAGTACAAGAGTGGGGTGGTGGTCAGAGGGATTGCAGTTGATGTTGATCCCAGTTGCATGAAATAAATGTGTGGGCAAAGGGGCAGCAGAAACCTTTGTGGGAAAATGGCTCAAGGCAGGATGCAAGCAACAACTGTGCAGCTTCCAACATGCAGCTGGCTGTATAAACAAATCTGTTTTAAAGACTATTGAGAATAAATATGAATACTGAGCATGGAGAGCCTTGCACTACATTCTAACCTGAGGTCAAGGGTTTTCCAAATATACTGACAGTGGTGTGTAGGTATGCAGAGGGCTGGTTCCCTGGTGAGCTGGGACAGAGCTGAAGATGGAGAATGAGGAAACAGCTGATACTTGTTTTGTTTGAAAAAGCAAAATAAACTTGCTTATTTATTGTTGGATTTTTTTTGTCTTTAGAGAGATAGAAGAGGTGAAATGTGGCTCTGTCAAAGAGAGGGGTGAATTTGCTAAAATTTGAGGCAGCAAACCAAGAAAACAGAACGAGTAGCAGGAACATGCTCAGCAAAAATTAGACACTATTCAAAGTGAGAGAGCAGAAAAACTCTCTCAGTATTAAAGGAAGAAAAGGCATCAGATAAGATTAATATGTTTCTATTTTCTAAACTAGAGAAGAAACAAAACCCACTAAATTTAAATGGCACAGAGAAATTCTTTTTATCCCAGGCGAGCAGCAGGGCATATTACACCACTTTTTGAGGAAAGAATTTCATATCTTTCTCTTGGAAATTTCCTGAGCCTTTGTCCATATTGGCAAAAGAATCTATGTGTGTCTCTATTTTTTTAGGGAAAAATCTCTGTCCAGACTTTCTGCTTTTCTCTCCTGTGATTAAGGAAATAATACAGTGTGTGATGCTGCTTATTCTTGTATGTGCAGAGCTGTGGCACAAGCAGCCTGATTTTGGTCTAAGAGTATTTGTAATCCTTTGTGTGAATGTACAGAAACAGTTATGCAGTAATTGAAAGAAATACCATGTGTTGTGGTGAGAGGGAAGAAAGGGACCCTGTAATACTGGGTCATGGATCGTCTGAAATTGAGTTTAGGTGTATCTATCTTGTGTTTAGACTTTAATAAACCAGAAGTTTCATGGATTTTTATGTCTTACACTATGAAAACCAATCTGATTGTAGCATCTTTGAAGAAATTATGTTTTCTTTTTAGTGCCTGTCATGCTTGCCTTGGTCTTTTTGCGTGATTAAAATTGGCAGGATTTCTAGTTAAGTGAAATCCTGCTCATGTGAGCTGTCAATAGATAGAAACAAAACAAGCCCAGAACATTTGTGTGACATGTTCAGTACCAAATCACATTTCAGTAGTGATCAGAGATAAGAGATTGGCTACTTGAAAATAAGTTTCCCTGATGGCCCTGCTACCTATGCCTGTTGCTGGCAGACATTGTTAAGAAGAGGAAAAGAAAGAAAAAGAAACAAACATTTTGAAACTTCAAAATTAAAATGCTTTTATTTCAGATGGGAAAATTATGCTCCTGGTACTCACCCTGCAGATTCTGAAATGCTTAAGTTTTTCCATTTTAGTGTCCCTTGGAAATAGTTTAATTTGCTTGCCCTGGCCCTTTATGTTTTGGTTGTACACAATAAGAAAGACATCTTTTATTTCTTGAGCGTAAAAGAATGGTTACATAAAATATATTTTTCCATCAGATCTCATGACTGCTACCTGATTTTTATCTCAAGCTAGTGGAAAAATGTGATTTCTTGGGTAATGGAGCAAACTAGGGAGTATGTATTGAAGGGAACAGTCATGCTGTACTGACCAGGAATAGTATTAAGTGGGCCAGCTATAGAGATGTCCCTGAGGGCATCAGTCTAGTTTATGACTGTAGTTAAAAATAAAATAACAGGCAAACTGGATACTCACATCAATTTGTGTAGGCCTAAAACATGGCTAAAAATGTGAACACTTCTGTTCCAAGTACAGTTTTCCTATGTTTTTATGTATCCTCAGATAGGGTCATGTTAGTTGTGGAAAGATTTTTGATTTGAGAGAGGATGACAAAGTAGTCACCAGCATGATACTTAGTTTTGACTATCTTTTGAGGATAGATTGCACTATATCTGCGTTGCTTTTTTTTTAATCTCTCATTGCATGACATTTGCTGTAATTTGCTGTTTAAGTGACAGCTACCACAAGCACCTCATTTTTCCTTGTTTTAGTAAAACAACTTGTTTTACACACCTCTTCCTATGCAGCTGTGCTCACTCAGAATGAAAACTGAATTTCATATTACTTGGGAAGGTCTTTTATTTGCAGCTGCAAAAAGCCAAGCAGCACTGACCAGTTAATCAAAAAGGTGCTGTTATGACCTCAGGAAACTGAAGTGTGTAGAGGCTTCATCCATGTCTTAATAATGAAAAACCACGGAGTGTTAAAGAAAAGCTCTGGTTCAGCATGCATCAGCATTTTGACAGCACCCTATACCTATTCCAAGCCCCGTCAGCTTCATCTGTACGAGTGCAACAGCCCAGCAGTGTCCTTACAGAGCCAGGGTGCACATAAATAGCGAATAATAGAAATGTCAGGCTGGAAAGGGCTTTGAGAAGTAGCTGAATCCACTGCTCTGATGCAATGTGGGTCTCTTCTGGAGCTGTCAAAAATCTTCAGGCACGTGTAAGGATGGTATAGGAGATTATATGACCCCTCTTGGCAGCCTTACTCTAGCGTGTCGTGAGCTTTAGTGGTAGAAAGTTTTCCTGGTCCTCATTCCAAATTTTTTTAGATGCAATTAAGCTGATTCTTTGTGTTTACTCTAAACACAAACACAGGAAGATGTTTGCATAACTGACCCGCCTTTCTTAACTTTTTTTTAAATTACTTTTTTTTAATGTAGTATTTCGGAAAAAATATTACTTCAGTTAAAGGGCACAGATCAAATATGTCAGAGACAAGCAGTGAA
The DNA here is from genome assembly GCA_013398015.1 of Oreocharis arfaki. NCBI lineage: Eukaryota > Metazoa > Chordata > Aves > Passeriformes > Paramythiidae > Oreocharis > Oreocharis arfaki. Next base: position 93,702 of record VZRR01010587.1, on the reverse strand, counting down.
AACAACTTAGTGACTGGAATTATTCTTCATTCCATGGTTGAAACTGGATGTTTTGTCATGGTATTTTTAGTGCTAGTGGTCCATTTCCTTAATAGAGCAAAGTAAAGTGGTCAGCTTGCACACAATTTTCTAATTACATATGGGAATATTATGTTGACAAACAAGAACTTATTGCTCCACCAGCATTTTGAAGTACCATCTAGTCTTCACAATGAAGCATTTACAAAGCAGACCCTATTTCCAGACCATTTCATTTTTGCATGACTAATTGCCTGTTATAAGTTACAATGGCAATTTGTTTCTCTTGAAAGATGCTGCCCACATCTCTCACACGATATATTGATTTGTCTGGAGATAGTTAATGAAAGGAGACTGTTTGAGACACAGTTTTATTTCAAAGATCATCTGCAGGCGTGGCAAGAAGAATATAAATAATTGCAAGGCAGTGGGAAAGAAAAAAAATAGACAATCTGATAAACACACTTCCAACTCTGGCTTCTTCCAGGGCAGCTCTTAGCTGGTGATGATCAAACTTCCCCAGCTGCCAGATATTCACTTAAATGGGATTCATGGGTATCAAGAGCCAAATAGTTCTCTTACCATTGAGTGGCTGGAAAACATCAAACCGAACTCATAATGGATAGTTTATAATAAAAAATGTATTTCTGAAGTTTTCAGAGAAAGAATCTATCTACTGAAATTATTCATCTCTTCAGCATTTCAAGATTGTTTTTCTTAATAGTAATGGGCCACTTGAACCTTCACAAATGACTTGATAGTAGAGCCTCACAGAAAAGCAATAGCTGTTTTATAACTGCACACTCCTTTCTGAGTGATTCCTCTATCTCCTCTCAATTTTTTCCTGTTTTGTTGGGTTCTGACCTTTGCATTTCATGTGTTTTTCCTGTTATAAGCAAGAAACCATTTTTTATTTGATTTACAGCAGTAATGTGTGATTGACTGGAAATGCTGCTTTATTACTGCAGAGATTACCAGCCCTCTCACAAACATATACAAGGGCGTACAAGCCAAGAAGCAATACCTTTATGCAAATAAAAGAACCTAAAATGTCTGATTTAAGTTTCATTCCTGCAACAGTGCCGTATGGTTTGGTGTTAGATTTATTGTCTGTTTAATCACAATTGAAGAAGTATTTGCAAATTTAATTTCTCAAGAACTCCATCTGACAAGCCCAAGTCTAATATATTTTTCTTGGGCAGAAATCTGAGTCAGCAACTGCAGGAGCATATACTGTGTTATGTGATGTAGCAGAGAGTGGGGAATATCCCTTTTGGGGCTGTGTTTTAAGTAGGGGGAGACAAAAGAGGAGGTGAGAAGAGTTCATGGAAATCAACACAAAGAGTAAGAAAACATGGCTAATGAAGGAGGGCTGAATAATTTTATTTCATTTCTCTAAGGATGAGACTGTGATGAACTTTAAGATACCACTGTGCACTTTTTTAGGCCCTCTAGTAGGGACACATTACGTAACTGGCTGAAATGAATTCATGTAAGAGATGGTAAGAGTCAAATACTGCACATACAATGCCTCCCACCCCCAAGAAAAAAATGGTTGGCCTCTTTCCTGGTGTGAATTAGCCTAATCCATAAAAATAACTTGTTTTTACTTTGAGCTGAGACTTTGTTTCTGAGTGTGAGCTGAGAAACGCCCTTTATCTCTTCAGTGATTTGTCCTGAAGCTTCATTTTGAACTCCTACTTGTAGGTCACCACTGGGATAAAGCCACCATGCTGGTCATTGTAGCTCTATGAGGAAACACATGTCCCAAAGGTGATTCCAAAACCATAGGGACGAAACTGAGGGCAGACAAGAAGACTGAGTGCTGTATTGGGTCAGTGAGAGAAGGAAGCTAAATTTGGGGTTCCTCATTTTGGCCTTCTGGAGATCATAGCAGTTTTCAAACCAAAGGTTAATTTGTCACCTAAATGTGCGTTTTGTAAATTGGGAGATCAAAAGTGCTGCCACCCTGGGTATGTGTTCAGTGTGACCATGACATCAAAGCACAGAGGGTCTGCTCTTGGCAGCACTGGTGTAGGCATCAGCCGTAAGTGAGCTAATCCCTTTTAAGAATTGACTGTAAATAATTCTTTCTGACTTTACCTTGGCAGGGTGCAGTGCTAATTTATTTATTTAGCTTGCTGCTTAGTTTTTATAAACTATAAAACAATGTGAAAATCACAAAGTGAGAGCTGATTGGGCTAATGCACTGAAATGTGAACTCTTGCTCTTAGTCATTAATGGAAGTGTTAAATGTGGGAGGAAAATGAGGTGGTGTTTAAAAATTAGTGTGTTGGAAGAGAATGGAAGAAGCAGGCATTTAAAGAGCTTTCCCTGAGCATCAGGGAATATGGTGATTCTCATAGGAGCTGATAGTAAGAAAGAACCAAAGGTATGCCTGGAGCCATATTATGGTTATCCAGCCTTGTAAGGATTTGCATTTATTTTGTGAGCAGATGATGGGGCTTTTCTATTGAGTTCTAACAGAAGTCTCAGAAGAGATTCAGTGTTAAATATTTTAGGATGATTGTCAGAATTTAGAGCTTTGTTTTCAGAGCTACCAAGTGCTGTTCTGTTGAAGATTAATTGCTATACCACTTGAACTCTGAGTTATGTGTCTTGCTCTTGAAATTAGGATATTTTACTGTCCTATTTCAATCATTTTATCTATTGAAAAGACCAATTTAAAACTCATAGTCTTGAGTATTTAATTATTTTCTGAGTAACGAGCTATCTAGAAGCTTGGTTATGAAATAGAAATTAATTATGAGAAAACAAAGCACACTTCTGTGGGTTGGAGAGGGAGGGAGTATTGTATGCTGTTCAGTGACCTTCAGTACATCAAATTCAAATGTTTACAACACTGTTTATATTTCTATGTTTATGTATGTTCAGGGGGAAAGAAACATTTAGGAATTGCTGTACTGGATTAGATTAATTGCCCATTTAGTCCAATATTCTGGGCAGTACCAGATGGATTGAAAATACATGAGAAATCTCACAATACAACATGCCCAGCTTCCGTCAGTTGATAGGTTAAGCCTTGGAATGCAGAGCTTTCTGTTTATAATCAGTCTTAGAAAACCCCCCAAACATACTTAATGTGAATGTTTTCTCCAGACTCTTTTCTTGAAGATGGAAGCAGACTGCAGTAATAGATTTAGTCCCTGTAGACCAGGAGGCTGTTTTTTTTTCTGAGACAGAGTGGCTCTCAGCTGCCCCATGGGAAGGCACAACTCTTTCCCTCTTTCTTGGTGCACCATCACAGCAGAGTGGAGAGCTGCTGCTGATTGTCTCAGCTTTATAGTCAGTATTTAGATGAGGACCCTTAATGGATGTCATAAAAATCCCAGATAAACAGAGAGGGTATGTTATTCATAAAATCCTTGTATTGGCTGAAACCTAGAATTCTGAGTAACTTATTTTATGAGTAACAATTCTGGAGTTTCTGATAAAATGCAAAATAAAATTTCTAAAATGTGCTGCGTTTAACTATGTATTGAAGAGAGGAAGACAGCTGAGTCTCCACCTGCATGGTGCCAAGTATCCAAAATTAGAACAGATACTGAGGGCTGAAGAAGTTTGAATGAGTGGCCTCAGAAGTTTGTTCCATCTACCTTAGATAAATGCTGGGCTCTTCTTCTTGCCTTCTTTGGTTAAACTGAGCGTGTTGGCTACGTGTCACACCCACCCTTGGTGTACAGAGTACACTTCCCCACTGCCTTTCTAGCAGAATTGGACACACTGACCTCAGTAATCTGGTTTTTTTCCCCCCAAGACCAATATAACTACAGTGAGCATTTAAGGGATGCTTGCAAATTATTCAGTAGAGATAAAAGGCAAATTCTAAGTCCCAGAGAAAAAGTTTTTCCTATTACAGAGAAGCTGTGGAGGGAAAAAAGTAACTTTAATTTACCTTTTGTTTTTAAAAGGTCTCTTAGCACTTCACTTAAATTCACGTATAGCATAATACACTGGATTTTTATGGTAGCAGTATTTATAGTTCAAACCATTAGTATCTGTGGAGCAGACATAATACCTAATTAAGTCAGACCAATGTTGTCCTTGGGGTCAGATTGACCAGAAGTTATAGCAGGGCACAGCTGTGACAGGGCAGGAGCAGAAGGGCAGGACTTTGTTGCTTTCATAGCTTGTAGGGCAGTTCAGCATTATGTCCTTAGGTAATTTTTTAATCCTTCTGCAATCAGCCAATTCAGATGAGGGCTGCAGGCAGAATTTCCTCACTCTTTATGGGCGACTCTGAGAGGAACACCCCGTTTTCTGCCATCTAGATTAGAGCAGGATTAGTTATGGAGAACTTCACATGAGAGGACATGAGAAGAGCTGGTTCATACAGAGGTGCTAAACAAGTGGCAGTAATTCCAAAATGTAAGAATTATGTATCATCCAAAGTAGAAAACAGTAGCTACAGACTAGTTGTAAAAGAGAAATAATCACTGAGTTAAATTACTGTTAATAATTTATTATTATAGTACTAACAAAGGCAACACAAAAGCACTAAGCATATACAAAAGAGAAAAAGAACTGATGAGTTAGAGTACAAACAGATTAAATGAATCAAATTGCTGCACAGGATTAGCTCTATGTGCTCAAGAATGAGTATGTCTTAAGATGGGATTTGATTGAATAACAGCATTTTTATTCTGTAGAGCATCCAGAACATGCTTATGGTGTGGTGCTAGAAATCTGTTTTGGATAGGCCCAGACTGGAAGGAACTGCAATTCAGTGCTGAAAATTTGGGAGTTCTTCCTACAGAGTCAAAGATGGTAATGCCCGTATTCAAGTTTCCCTGGGACATGCCATAGGGAATGACTTCTGTTCCCCTTTTCTTTTTGACAAGTGTTCACAACTTTGGAATGCAGCAGAGGAAAAGCCTTTTAACTGTAGAAGTTGCTTGACCTTGTTGCAGGAACTGTTGTTGAGGTTTGATTAGAAATTGTGCGGTTTTGGTTAGCTGAGCTGGTGTGACTTTGTTCAGCCTGTTAAGTGGCAGCCAGGTCACTTTCCCAATGAAATCACATCTTATCCTGGCAATTGTTGGGACCTGAACAGTGACTCAAGCAAGTGAAGTTCCTGCTGGAATATTGATGGGCAAATACTTTCAGCTGAAGAAGGGTAATTACAATAGTTTTTTAAGGAAGTAGGTAAAAAAGCAAAGACTAACATGATTGTGATGTGCTGTTTTAGGGCATGGAGACTTGGCACTTGCTAAATATAATCACACAAGTTTGTAAAAACATTACTAATTCTCTGGTGATTGCTGGTATGTTTTAAAGATTCTCTGCCTGGTGCTGATGGGGCCAGAGCCTGTTTTTTGCAATGCTTGCAGGACTGTCTGCAGCTGTTGCAGGAATGGAAGCGTCACCAGGTTATGAGTTTAGCCGGTTGGTACATACTGCTATATGAAAAAAACGAACAACAACTGAAGAGTAAACATCACAGGACTCTTAAAATCTGGTTTTGTGTAAAACTCAGTCTGAAAGGGAGTGTTCTTGTGGCTTTGCTTAAGGTTTGTGAGACGATCTTTGTCTGGTCATGTAGTATGTGCTATACTCTTTGGAAGGTCTGCCAAGAAGGATTTACAGTAATATTTGGTGGCATGACACAAGGATATGGAGCAATACCTCTGAGGCATCCTCCAGAATGATAGGTTGCTTCTCAGGTGTTTGCTAAACAGTTTTATTAGTTGTTTTTGTGTGGTTTTATTCCGAAGCTGAGTATGGATTCAGTTATTAATTACAGTGTACTCCAATTCCTGATTTTACTTTGCTGTGTCACCCATTGCTAATGAAACCTACTTGTTAGGGGTTACTGAGTCGTACCTAAAAAATACAAAAAGGTGTCACAAGCCTTAAATTAATCCTAATCTTGTAGAACACTGAAGGCTATTCCGAATGTTGACTTGAAAAGCATGAGCCAGAGAGCAGAGGAGTAAAGCCAGCTTAGAGAGTGATGTCCAGATAAATTCAAATGATCTCTAGCAGTTAAAGATGAAACTTCTGAAAAGATTTTTCTGGTTATGTTCTGTTCTGTACTGAACAATGAACCCAACAAAATTTGAAATTCATGGTAGCCAGCTCCTTTATTCTCCTATCTGTAAGGAGTCACATTTTGACTGATTGAACTCCTCTTTTTTTTTTTCCACTCACAAGTGTCACAGGAGCCATAATTATTCAAGTATGATTTGACAGTATCTTTGTGTAAAACTGTTGCATCTTTTTTTTTTCCTGGAGTGTACTGCATTATTCCTTCTTTGGGTAGCAGAAAGTGGATTCTTTTGATTAGGCAGATCAAATGTCTGCTGAGACTAAATGAGCATAATGCTGACTGCAGGCAGGATTTACCTTGGGAGAAAATTGGATGAAACACTCCTCCTACTACTAATTGGCAGAGCCTGCCCTCTCTGTGCTGTACAAACTGATATCCACCACATGGCTCTGTAGTCCTTGCCCTTCAGACTGGGCTTGTTCCCAGCCTGGTAAACAGGAGGCTCTTGGGGCAAAATGTTTGCATTTATAATTCCTGTTCCATGACTGCTCTGTAATAGCTTGTGCTTTGGAGAACAGTCTTGCCAGTGAAGGTTGAGGAGACAGAACGCTTTAGGAAGGTAGGCAAAGAAGGGCTGTGGGGAAGGTTAAAGCAAAATTAACTGAGAGAAATTAAAATCACATAAAAAATTATTAGAGTTTGAATAGCAGTGTGGAATATGCATAGAAAATACCTCTCTGAATGCTGTTTCTTGTATCTTCAGTCTGCTGTTTCAATATCAGGGTATCTGTTGCTGGGGGTTGCTTTCATATCAATTACCACAGCTCTCTCGCAGTGGGGATAGCATGTGGCACTGTAGCTATAAGAAATTATTTCTAGCAGGACAGAAATAATGGTTTACTGTATGTCAACTTAGTTTCACGAACACACAAGACATAATTTACATGAGCTCTCCTGACAAATGGAAAATGAGCCATACATGCTGTTCTGCTTATGGAATTTGAGACCAGACTGGAATATCTTTTAGTGTGAAGACTCTGTAAAAAGGTTTCTGTGATTTGTAGGCTTTCTTTGCAGCTTAGAGTTGGCATAATTTACTTTAATATGCCAACTAACTGGGTCATTTGATTAATAAAAAAAGGTGTCTCTGTCCTGTAAAAATTTAATTTGTGGTAGCTCCAAGGGCAATTTGAGTATGGAGTAAGTTAGAAAGGTCTCGGGTGGCCCCAGCACATCAGCTACCAGGCACAGAGATGTGGTGGAATTAGAGGCTTGTACAAGTATGAACTTTTTATTTCTATCTGTTTCAGAAAATGCCATGGATCTGGTTGAGAAGTTTCCAGCAAGGCTCAATCACAGGCTAATGTCAGTTTTTGACTGAAAATTATTACAAACTAACATAGTCGTAAAAAGAGATGTCAGTGAGTGACAAGTTTTTCCGAAAATTTTCTCTGAAATAGTCCACATATTCCAGGGTTACATATATTCAAAACCACTGGATCATAAAGATGGAATTGGTACCTGCATGCCATGAGCTTTAATGGAAGCCTGCTGAAGTTTTTCAGTTTTTGGAGTTTTTAAAAATTCAGCTGGTTTTGTCTAGGGACGAAGAGTCACAGGAAACTGCACTTTTGGTGCTTCCTTCTGAATATTGGTGTAGAAAATATAGAGGGTGCAAGCAAAGATTCTGGGGAGGTCAGTTTAGCAGAGAAGATCTAAAGGTCCAGTCTGCTGATGTCTGATCAGGGGGGTTGATAAAAGCTGTGAGGATGGTGTGGAAAAGCATATACCTCTGTATGGAGACTTGAGCGTTTTCAGGAGGAAGAACAACCCCTCACTGCAGCATGAAGATGTTTTCTGTAACTTGGAGTAATGGTCAAAAAATCCCCAACAAACAAAACTGGAGCAACCAGCAAGAAAAAGACTTTGAAGTGAGAGAGTTCAGAAACCATCCCACAGTATTTTGGGAAAAATACCAGTATTCTCATCCTATATGATATTTAAAACCCAAAAGCTGTTGGAATCCACAGCGGAGAAGATTGTGGCTCTGATACAGAGCTGAATAAATTCCTTTTGTTTAACCTGTTTGGAAAAAACAAGCTGCATATCTGCATCCCAAGGTGATGGCACAGAGCCAGCAGACCTAGGAAGAAAAATCAGTGACTTTGTGTGGTTTGTTCAGTGCTATCACATTTTTAAAGGAGATCTTTTAGGAAGAAACTATTTCCACAGAAAAGCTCTGTAGATAAATACATGGATCTGCTTCATTTCTGAAGAATGTTTTCAAGACTGACAGCTTGGGCATGTGTTGTGGCTCTGACTGCTGGACGTTTTATCTCCTGTTGGGGTATCATGGTGCTGGACACAAGGTCACCAGTCTCAGCATTTTCACTTGCAAACCTCAGCAGCAGATGAGATTCAAATGTGATGTCAATGAACCTACAGCTATGGTTTCTAATAAACTTATTATTTGAAAGCTATTAGCAGTTTAATGAGAGCAGAAGTGTAGCACAAAATGTAATATTGGAAAACTTTATTAGAGAACCAGTTTTTTAATTCATGGTGAGAAATTAATTTGTTGAGAAGCGATGAACAATTTTTAGCATCTGCACGAAATTCAAAAGGAAAAGAGGATTGATACAGCATGTGCAATTTAACAGTCACATCTAGTGTTTAATTAAATTGTTCAGTTATGAGGTGCCACACTTCCTAAAATCTCAGAAATAATTATTGATCATCAAATATTCTGCCACTTCTGTGTTTGTCATCAGCTGAAACTGGTGAATTATTCATGGGTTTCAATTTAATACTGTAAATGCTCTTTCTTGTGATCAGTATCTGTGTCAAATGTCTAACTGTAAGTTGTTTTATTTCTTACCATCTCAGTACAAGCCTTGACTTGCTCACAGGGCATGCTTGTCACTCCTTGTCACTCTAGAGTAGGACAAGTCCTGCATTTTTTTCGCAGAGAAAATACACAATAGCTTCTCTGGAAGATGCTGGATGAGAAAAGATGATTTCAGGGTACAGAAATTATGAGATGAGGGGTTTTTTTTTAATAAGTTTAATAAGCTAAACAAGAGAAGGGAAAAACCTTCACAGTCAAGTTTTCTCGGAAGAGAAAAGCCAACACCTGCTCTAATTTACCACAGTGTTTGCATGTTTTGCATTACAGTTGTGCAAGCATGAGAGATTTAATCCTGCCTGTAAGCATATCTTCATAAATGCATTATAAAGCCTTCCAAAAAGAATAAAATTGGCTGGAAATATATAGCCCTTTTAGGCATATCAAATTTATTTTAGTCTGTTCAGTGAATATTTATAATCAGCACGCATTTGCACTTCTTGGTAAGAGCATTTTAGCAAACTTTACATTTAAAGACTTTTTTTTTTTCTTTTGTCAATTGGCATTTTTATGTCCGAGCCAACACGTGATACATATTTGTATCTCCATGTGAATAAATAATGAAACAAACAAAGAGCAAGTTATTTGCCCATGAAGTAACTTTATCAACTATTTTCAAACTCACTTGGAGGAAGCTTCTCTCAGTGTTTGGTGTCAGTTATGGTGTAAACAATAGTTTTCATCGTGGTATAAAGAATGGTTTATTTTAGTGCTATGATATTACTTCTCGAATTAAAGTGGCAAAACAACTATGCTGAGACAAATAAAGGGCCTCTTTTTTTTCCTCTCCCCTCCTCACTGTTTCCTCTGGTGCTGCAATAGCTCTGTGAATGACGTTAACTCCCATAAAACCGAACTTCAGGGATAATATTTTTCTTGTTAAGCAAGCCCTTTGATTTCTGGGAAGATAGATGAGAGTTTTGGCCCATCCATGCAGCCTGCAGATACTTTACATGGATATTAAGTTTGTGAAATTCCATCCACCTAGGGTCTGAAATTATTTCCTTTTAAGAAACTCTCTTCTATCAGTGAGGAATGAATGGGTTAAATGGGTTCAGATGTAGGTGGGATGTGAACAATTCTAAAACTATCAATTTTGAAGTGAAAGAGGGCTGTCAGGAAAACATGAAAATTGTTGCTCTCTCCCCTGACTGCTCTGAGCCTGTATGGATTCTTACAGTACTGAAGGACTGAGATGAAATGTAGACACGAGCACAGACCAAGAGTCAGAATATCCTGAGCTGGAAGGGACCCACAGGGATCATCCAGTCCAGCTCCTGGCCCTGCACTGGACAACCCCAAGAATCACATCATGTGTTGTAGAGCATCGTTCGAACACTTCTTGAATTATGCCGGACTTTGTGCTGCGACCGCTTCCCCGAGGACCCCATTCCAGTGCTGATCAAAAAAAGAATTAGGGCCTGGGCCAAATTACAGGTTGTTGCTTTATTTCTGTCAGGGAGATTTATAAGAAGGTATCTTTCTCCTTTGGTTTCAGAGTTGGTTTTTGTAGTTGTTCCCCACTGGCTTTTTGGATATTTGCTGGCCTGTTTTGTACCCAAGTCATGTATCTGTGGTGAGTCAAAAGGCTGGACAGAAGAGTGAGGGATTGGTTTAAAAACACCACTCCTGAGAACCACCTTATTTTTGTCCAAATCTGTGAATGTCAATATTGCCCTTTCACAATGGAGCCACTCTAGTCCTGCTGTCACAGACCCCCTGCAGCTGCTGGGATGGGGTACAGATGCCTTTCTTCACTGTAATCTCCACAGGAATTTCACTTTTATGCACTTTCCAGACAGGCCATGTCTGTGAGGGCTGAGGGGATGAGCAGCTCACATGCTGTTGTGTGAGGAAGCCAGGGCAGAAGGTAACAAAGCCAGCTGCTATAGCATTAACATGGAGCATAAAATACAGCTTTGGGATACGTGCCTGTCATTTTTGCAATACACTGATGAAGCAAGGTTTCTATTGATTTAACCTTCCTGCTGCTCTACCACTCAATTGTTATGAAGTTCTTCTGTGATTTGGAATTATGAGTGATAGAGCTCAACTAATCTCAAAACAGAAAAATTTATCTTAAAAAAAAAAAAAGAAAAACCAACCAAAAAAGCACATCCAGATGCTTTTTTGCTTTGTTTTATTTCTCCAAGTGGGAAGTGTGTTCATCATGAGAGAGTGTGTCTAGGCCAAGTTACAGCATTTGACTTCAAGTTGTCATTCCAAAAGAGACAGCCACTTATATGTTTCTCTGTAAACAAATAGGCAGAAAACTGAGATTTTTCCAAGAAAATCATCACAAAGGAGAAATGGCTTAGACATTGTAGCAATCCAGGGTGGTATGTCTGCTCTTCCTGTGGAGAACTTTATAGCTTGTTTACTAAGCTGAAATCTGTCTCTCACTTTACCAAATGCTTCCCAAGATGCTGACTTTGTCTAACCATGTCCCCTCCGTTCTTCACTGTTTATTTCTCTTCCTGCCGTGATTCCAGAGTTGTTTGCATGTTTGCAATATGACTCCTCTGTAGTTTATTTCCAGACTAGTTTTCTATCTCTGTCTTTTAGGCTAAGCGTTCCCTGTCAAAGACGGCAGGCTGTGCCGAAGTTCTGCCTCACCTCCATAGACATGGAGAGTGTGATTGCACCCAGGTACTGGTCGGTGATGGTGCAGGTATCTGAAGCCCAACAGGTGACTTAGAGCTGATGGGTCAACAGCAGTGATCAGTATTGTGACCAGTGGAGTAGTGAGATAGATGTATAAACATGCTGTACCTGGAAGCCACAAAATACCATAAATTAGGATTATGAGATGGAAAAAACCTCTGGAAAGTCAGCAATGGCATGTGCTGTCTCCCAGTCATTGTTCCACAATTTTTTTGTGGTTGGCCAGGAGTGCGTAGAGAAAAAATGCTATTCTGATCTTAAATGTATGGCTAATTAATGCGTTTGTGAAGAAACAGACTTCGAGCAGATCTGTGTTGTTTCTAAATCCATCTGCCCTGTGTTGGTTAAAGCTGTAGAGAGAATGCAGCAATGTTGATTTACTAAGGAACTCCAGATTATTCTATGAGCTGCAGTCTTATGTTCACTATGATACAAAAATTAAAGAAACTCTCTTATTCTTTTATGCCAAGGTGAATGTCTTTAAGTTCTTGTAAATATTAAATGCAAGATTTATTAGATTTCAGGAATTATTATTTGCACAACGTGTAAAGTGAATGTCGCTAATGTATTTAAGAATGTATTCCAGTTGAGGCCTCAGTGTTGCTGGCTCACCTTTGCTTACAAACCTGGAGTGCAGAGTGACTGATGTACTAATTGCTGCTTTCTGGAATTGCAAGGATACCCTGGTGTGATTGGTGTTGTACTGTTGATTAGGGAGTGAAGACTGCTGATGACTCTGGAAACTACTGGCAACACTCTTGAAAGACACAAAGGCTTGTGGTTCCATGTACTAAAATATATCCTGTCTCTTGTGGCTGTAATCAGGATTGCCTTAGTTCAGGGGAACCCAGATTTGAAAAGTGCAAGACCTCGTTGCTCACAGCAGAACGCGTCAGAGTTCAAGGGAGTCACTGAAATAAAATGCACACAACTGTAAAATGCAGACCTGTGAGATCAGTAAGAGGTTTTATTTCTAAAGACTGTTTTTTAGAGCAAAAGTCAACTATAAAATAAAAAATGGGCTTGTTTCTGCAGGAAATCCAAATTCCCTAATGTTTTTTCATGCACCCCTCCCCCAGATATTCCAGCAAACTTGCTAACACGACAAATTAGTCAAGGTGTATGAAAATATCCAAACCAAAATGAGGCAAAAGCTCTGAATTCAGTTACAGGTTATCATAATCTGATACCTGTCCTACCAAGGTGGCAAGGCCAAGCCATGTGGCAGCTGCTGAGCCCGCGTCTGGCTTCTGTTCTGCAGCCTGACAGTGCAGGTTCTCCTTTACAACTTTCTGACTTGGGATGCCTCAAATCTTCTGGGCCTGGAATACAAAAATTTCTACTTTGACTTTAGCTCAGTGATGGCTTCGGCTTGCCATTCTTCTCTGTATGTCTGGGCTTGGAAGCCAACTGCTGCCACTTCCTCTCCACATCTCAGCCTCCCTCAGTACCCAGGGGTGGGCATGGGAATAATAAAGTTATATTTGGGGTACTCCTCTCTAAGTCTAGTGTGCGAGGGAATGATGGGACACACTGCCCATGAGCTGACCCTGGGAATGGGAGCAGAGCTGAATGAACCCTCCCACAGTCCACGCTGTTTTATTAAGGACAGAATCTGCTTCCTTTTCTGGGAAAATGGGTGTACTGCATGCAGTGCCCTGTTTTCTCAGTTCTCTTCCTATCATGGCACAATGAGTGCCGAGGCAGAGATGTACACAGCGCTCAGTCCTTAGCAGTAGTCTTAAAAAGCAATGGTGCCAGCCACTCTTTTAATTCCTGCCTTTTGAATTCTGTTACTGATTTATTGCTAAGCCTAGGTGGTAGTGTGTTTTTTTCCTTTCCTTCTGAAACATCAAATCAAGGCAAAATCAAAATACTTTTCAGCAGGAATACTCTAAGATTGAAAGCAGAAAATAAAATTTGAATTTTTCCCCATGTAAAATTGGAGAATAAAATCTATTTCATGTTGAGTTTAATAGAATTAAGATATTTTGCTGTAGCTGGCCCCATCAGGATGTGGCAGGTCTGTTCAAAGCACGTTTACATCTGCTCAGCTTCTATTGTCCCAAGTAGGAGTTGAGTTTTTGCATCGAATTTTACTGGTCTTTCCCCAGGTCATTTCCTTAGCTGGATTTTATCTCCTGTGATAAAGCACGAAGAACATTTGCCAGGTGTGATTTTGTAGGAATCCCATGATTACTGTAAAAGGTAGGGGGTGGAGTGGGCAGGGCACTCTCTTGTCAGGATTAATCCTGAGGCTCTCATATTGCAACTCCCAGAAGGCACTTAGGTGGATATGGCTCCAGATAAACTTCCAAAAAATAAATATATTTATATTTAATTTATTTTGGGAGTGGAGGGAGTGTATTATTTTCACTCTGTAAACTCTTTTATTCTGGCATTTTTGTCCCATTTTGGGGAGTCCACAAAATAATAAAAAAAATTAATCTGTTACCTACTAGTAATCCTAGTTAATATGTAAAAGTCTGAGATTACTGCTTCAGGTCACAAGCTTGATTTTAATGAGCATTCCATGTATTAAAATATTTTTCCTAAGGTGTATTTTTCCATGTAGAGATACTGTAAAGAATGAGGAGGAGAATTCTCAAAGCACTGATTAGCAGGTAATGTCAAATCATAATTCTGGCACAACTTACTGAAACTGGAATCAGGGGTCTATTTGGATTTTCCCTATGCATTTTCTCCATTTATTTCCTGGTGGTAAAGCTTGGCATGTATAGTTGCAGCTTGGGAGCAATGATGTACCAGATATTTAGATTTTTTTGTGATCCTTTGTAGCACTATGACTAAGCAGCATGACTACTGCTGCCTTTGGGCTTTTATAAGCTTTCTGGCAGGTCTATGGCAAAACATTTGTGGGTAGGTAATATTTATTGGGTTTTTTTAAAAAATCAGATTACAGGATAGTGATGTTACAACGCTGGTAAAGCCCAGGCTGCTGGTTCCACACCACTTTGCTGTATCTGGTTCCCACATACTCGCCTCTCGCAGGCTTCCTGAGATGAAGCAGACTGTAGGCAGCTGCAATCCAGAGGTGCAGGTCCTCTGTTTAGGGCTTTCACTTGTGACTGAGATGGTGCCTTTCCACAGCTTGGGTAGCCTTACTGTCCCTAGACGCTCCAGGAGAGAAAGTACATTTGCTGGATGACAATTTGGGCTGCAGCTAAGATACTGATAAATATTGAAATAGGCCATCTACAAGCTTTACAAAGGCTCTGATGCCAGTCTTTTCTGTACAGCATAAGAAATAACCTGGCTATATTTTGGATGCCCAATTTGGCTGTTTCTGTATTTCCTCCCAGAAGCACGTGGGCAATATGCTGGAGATATTTGAGCAGGCAACACTGCAGGGCAGGACTGGGCTGAGATGGTCAATCTACACTCTAGTGTGCTGTGATGTGTGGACTTCAGGCTGGTTACAGCATCCAGAGGTCTTCATCCATTATGCAGTATAGATGTTCTTGCAGAGATGAGAGGAATAAGCTGAGTAAATTTTCCTGCCTCAGGTTTTGGTGTTTTTTGTTACTCAGTGTATTGGGGTTTGTGTCAGAGACTCTGCAACAGTCTGGTTTTGACAGGGTTTCTTCAAGTTTCAGAGTCTGTCCCTGGATTGTGAATCTAAATCTACTAGCAGGCTTCCCTGTTACACATTCCTTTTCCCTTTCTTGGGTTATGTGATGAGGATGATAAGCCACTGGAGATTCCTAGCAGACCTGGATTGTTGCCTTACAATGAAGCACAGTCCAGCGCTTTGTGAAACCAGTCCCAGCCCTGGTTTGCACTGGATGGCAACTGCCTTTTTCCCTGTAAGCTTCCCAACTCAGCTCACCATCATCAACAGCTAACAGACCTCCTTTGTTAGCCTTGCCTCAGATGCTAGAGGCTTGCTAGTCATCTCCTGGGGGGTTTATCTCAATATGGAAGCACAAAAAGTATTTGAAATGGAAAAAGAAGTTTCCAAAGCAGTTGGTAGTCTAACACGAGCCGGGGGGGAGAAGGAGAGACAATCCGTGTGAACAGCCGTAAGGCTTAGACATACAGACAGACATAGACAGATTTACCACTTTGGCACTAATGCTTTCAATCTTTTTACAAAAAGAAAATATTGCCAAGATGCTAATGTATACACATGGTAGCAATATGTTCATGAGGAATTGTCGTTAAGTTAATTACTGGAGCTAGGCTGTATGGACTGTGTGTTACACAGATGGACTGTACGATACACAAGCAGATTTTTAAGTATGCAGATTCCTACTGAAGTGGCACAGCTTAATGACTCACTTGGATTAAAGCTGCTACAACCTATTGTCCCAATAATCCAGGATTTAAGCATGCTGTAATTGTATGTATCATGCATGAAAGAGCACTTTGCAGCTGAGGAAAGTTTAACACTGCTCCTAGCTACTCGGCTTTCTGTTTTCTTTGCACTCAAGGGCCAAAATTTGAGCCTCATCTGTGCTTGTGGCACACAAAGGCTGATTCCTTTCCTAACTCTTACTATTGCAAACTAGAAGTAACTGCTGAAGAACAGGAAAGGGGAGCCAGCTTGGGTCTCTTCAGCAGCAAGATACTGCCTGTCAGCGGGGTCTGCTCTGTGTCTTGCACTGCAGGTTGCCACACATGAGCCTTGCTTGTTTTTGTTCTGTCATGGAATGATTTGGGATAATAGGCAGACCCCATCTGTTCCCATTTTAGGATGCTTTGCTTTCTTTTTCAAAATCTGCCCATAAATAAACACACAGAGAAAAATACTGGGGTGTGAAGCACACACCATGAGGTTAGCACAGACGGTCCTGCTTCATGTCTACCAGCACTGACACGCTCAGCTATTGCAGCCTATATCATACCTGACATCCAACATCACCAATGTAGCTCCTCCAGGCCTAAATTTGAGTGTTACAGGAACACTCTGGGTGAATGGAAAATTAACCTTCTCCAATAACTGCTCGCTTCCTCTCAGGTTATGTCAGGGCATCTCTGTTGCTGCACTCTTTTGCTGTGCCAGGTTCATACTGAGATCTGTGTGGGTTGTTTGTGGATTACAGGTGCTGTGTGAGATGAGAGGTTGTGTTGTGTATCTTCTGGCACAGCTGGGAAAGTAAAGTTGCTTTCACAGCACTGAAGGGAAGACTGCTTCATCCTCGTTTTTGCCTATGCTGGAGAGGGGAAGGGACCTTCTAAGCAGACAGTCCGCTGTTGTGCAGCTGTCATTGAGAAAGGTTTCAGCAAGGCTGGGACACAAGGCAAAACTCAGGAGGATGCATTCACAGATGCCTTCATGCCTGTAGCATATCCTTTACTCCACCGTGAATTCCGCCCTGTGGCATTTCAGGGTTTTTCTTATCCTGAGGTGAAACTGATTATTCTACAGAAGCTGCCTGACACTGCTTCTGTCACAGCCAGACTTCTTGCATCAGATTAACATTCCCTGTAAGCATCACGGAATGGAAGGCTGTGAACCCAGCCCGGTGTGAGTGATTGTACATTGGTATTACCTAATTCTTACAGTATTAGGGTAATTAGGAAACATGAGACTTCACAAAAATAGACAGCTCGTTGTACTGAGAGTATCAAAGGCATTTCTACTCCCATGTCAATTTGAATGGTGCTCTTGGCTACTCCATTACAGTAATCAGCTTAGCTAGATTTGTTTTGCATGTCTGATGTTAATGAACGACTGGTTGCTATTCTTTTAGGTTGAAATCCCCAGCATCTGCATAATTAGGGAAGTTAGCAGTCTGACTCCAGAAGTTGCAAGGTAGAAGGGGAGCAAGGAGTTGAAATCCACACTCACAGTGTGGGGCTGCCAGGGAGCACCCCAGTGTGTGTCACTTTGGGATAGCGCAGGAGCTGCGTGTCTATTGCATCCAGGTCTGAAGATTTGCCCAAATGTGGATTATGGATTCATTAAAACTTTGAAATGGTGCCTTTCTGGTCTGAGTAAACACTGGAGATACAATGGTTGTATGTTACGGTGCCAATCACTCCTCTCCCCTTTCTCTCTGTTCCAGCATGGGCCTTACAGTGTGTAGGACTTCTGCTGTCATCACTTCTGGTCATTTTCCAAATGTGGTAAAATGAAGAAACAATGGAAAAGTGAAGTCTCTGGTTAGAAACCCACTTCAGCTGGGTTGAGACAGTTCACACAAGATGGAATTGTAGGCAGGCCTTTTTTCAGATGCTTTTCTAGTTGATCCAATTTATAATCTGTCCCTGCAAACATGCCATTTCTAATGGGTTCCATATGCCTCTTCATGTTGTTTCCTACTTCAAGGATTGCTCTATTCAGCAAGAAGTCTGCCACTGCGTCTTGTCTAAGGATAGCTTTTTTAAAATCCCAAACAAAAACTGGAAGAGGGCCTATGATTGGATGCCACACTTATAGGCATTCCTCACAGCTACCCTTGACCTTTGTTCTGATGCTGCTGATGGCAGCACAGAGTCTGCTTAAGGCACATATGCTAATGCAAACAAGGGAGTTTGAGGTGTTTTGGCAGTCAAAAGTAGCTACAGTAATAGAGACAGTATGAGAAGTTCAAGGTGCCTACTTGCTGCTACTGCTGTAGTGCTTGTAATTTTCCTCATTCATAATTTAATTCTTTTTTCCTTACACAGAGTCTCTAAACTGCTGTGGTACTGAATTATTTCACCCTGGTTCCAGAGAATGGTTCTGTAAATACTCCTCTCAGCCACTTTTTATGGTTTATGGGCATGGAAAGGCTTTGAAAGCTCGTTGCTTCTTTACCGCCCACACATTTCCCCATCTATTCCCCATTTTGCTGCTGCCTCCTCCTCCCTACATTATTCCTCCATTAGCATCGTAAGGCACTGATGAAGACTGCCAAGGTCACTCCTGTGCCAGTAAGCTTTTGCAGCTATGGATAGCCACACCTTAATGCTAACTTGGATACCAGTTTTGATTTTCCTTAAGAGGAGATTACCATTAAAAAACCCAAAAAACTCATTGCCAGCTGAGTTCCTGGAGTCCCTGTAATTTGTTACTGAAATAAGGGAGTTCTGTAAAGCCGAACAACCTGGCCAAGACTAAAGTCCTCTCCCTTCTGGGCCATTTTCAGTATCTAACCAAAAATGGTTCCCTAGCTAATAATCTGCTCAATTCCAAATTAATGCAACTGGAATTATGGGCAGCTTGATAAGGTGAAAGGAGTGGGGAGCTCAACTGCCTCTGGTAATGTCTTTCCATCTTATGTAATCTCTCCCTCAGTTCTCTCACCTGATGCTGTTTAAAAGAAACACCTCTACTTAAGACACCTGTGTAGGCTTATGATGGGGAAAAATCCATATGTTGACATGTGAATTACTATTTTTAATTTGCATTAAATGATCTGTTACAGCTTTTAAAGTGCCATTCTAGGCATTTTACAAATTGCAAAAGGGAGTCCCTGCCAACATAGAGTTTATGACCCAGACAGAGAAGATAGACCAAACACAGGAGAAGGCAAATGTCACCTTTACTTTTTGTCAGTGGAAATTGAAACCCTGAGAGTTTCTTCAAGGTGAGATGCAGCCTCAGTGAGAGCTGCATGGGTTGAATCCCCATTTCCTCAGTCCTGGGACTATACCTAATTCATTAGACAAGCGTCTCTCTTAGAATACTCTATAAGTACCTCAAATTCCCCACAGACAGTAGAAGTTTGAATTGGAGTTGACTTTTTCTGGGTGACTTGCAAACTAAGAGCAAGAGACCTATTAAAGAGCTGTTAAGAAAATTAAGTTAGTCTCCCGAGGAGGATAGTTTTTAATCAACATAGAGCAATCTTGATTGGTTTCAGTGGGCCCAATTCTTTACTGTATCTGCAGTTTGTACATTCTGAAATAACCAGGTTGTACAAGATTATTGCTGTCTAGAGCTGGGTAGACTTGCTTTCTGTGAAATTCCAATTCAGAAAATTCCAAATCAGCTGGGACATTAATAAAAACTGGAAGAAATAGAATTTTGTCGTTTTAAAGACAGAATCCTCTCCCCTGCAAACACAAGAATATTAGCATAAGATGTGATTTCATTTGGCTGAAACATGACAAAGGGGAATCTAAGCTTCCATGATCTACCTGCAAAACTACTTATTCCCAGGCACACAGAATATGAGCCTGTCACTTTTCTTTGACTGATTTGTACTCAAAGGGGACAGTAAAAGAACTTAATTCTATATTTTGCTGCATTAACAGTTGTTAGCTTGTCCAGACCACAGAACTATCCAACTGATGTGAATCAGGTGGGAGGGGAACAATTCTTTTAAAAGGTCTCCAGAGATTCATATTGATAAATTCCCTCTAAAAGAAACTTGATATCAACAAGAATAGGTCAGGATCAACAAATGACAAATTAGTACTGGAATATAACGTGTTAAATCTTGCATAGCCGTCACTGACTAATGAGAACTGACCTTTGCAGCAATATGTACAGTCAGTTTATTAAAGCAGGGACAGAGCAATCTCTAGGCCTTTGGTCAATCTAGGTTGCTTGGGGCTGAGGAATTTCCATTTAAAATATCTCTTCAGGTGATAAAGACTGATTCAATAGAGATCGGCTAATAAAGAAAGTGCTGGAAGCTACTATTAAATTCTAGCTTCTGTCAGCTTAACAGCAAAAACTTTTAATGAGGAAACCATTAAAGTTGACCTAATGAATCAGAAATGCTTTTCCTTGCTGGCTAATTATAGAGTGCCTAGAATATCTTTTGACATATGTAATTTAGAAAATACAGATCTATTGAGTCCCCCTGCTCTCAAAGAAAACCTGTTGCGTGGCAAAAACCTGGAAAATGCTCTTCTGGGAGGAGGCAGGGTTTGACCTGTATTCACTGAGGAAATCTCTTGGGTCAGATGGGCTGGATGCAGAGGACATTGGATTAAATTAGTGGTTGATACGTAAAAATATTGCTTTGTAAAAAGCAGTGTGGTTGTGGAGGAACACAGTAGGACATGATGGGTAAGAATTATTGCTACATCCATCTGGTCTGTAAAAGAGCATTATGATAATGTCCTTGTCAGTAAAGTAGAAAATATAACAAGGTATTGTGTTTACAAGTACAATGTGATGTGAAACATTAAATGATGTCACTGGAGATGACATTTGCTGTTGGCTTAAAGGTTTTCTTTCATTAGCAATATATTCTGGTAGCAGCATGATCTTTTTTTGTGACCTAGGGAAAGTTCATCAATGTTAAAGTAACATTCAGAAATCCAAGACTACATGACACTGGGCACTTAAGAACCCAGCCAAGAAACAGTTTCCACTAGTGTTTTAATTTCTCAGCTTCCTGTCCACGAAATTGTAACATGTAAATAGAAAGGATAGATAAAAGAAGGGCTTATTTTTTGTTTGGCAGACATGAACACAGAGAAATCAAATCATTTATCAAATGTTGCAATGGAAATTTGCATTGAGCTAGAAACAGAACTCAGATTTTGTAAGTCTTAATTTGGAGATTAAACTGCCATCCCAGGCCTGCATGTGGTGGGTGATATATCATGTTTTTAATCCATTTCCATTTTCATATGCAACTTTCTGCATTACTAGGTCCAGTCTGGATTTTTCCCTCCAATTCTTAGTTTACAGAGCTCTGACATATATATAACATATTTGCAGGGTATTCGAGGTTTCAAAGAGCCTTGATAAACAAATGTAAAATGTGGTTCATGGTAAAAATCACAAGCCAGTTTATGGAAGTTGGCAGTTTGAGAGAAAACCCAGATGTGCAACATACTGTAAATAAGGACCCCTGTGTCTGTGACTCTCATAATCCAACTTCTTCCCTCTGTGATTAAGGAGCAAAACCTTAGGTTAAAAAGTGAAAGGTGCACGAGTTGTGGGTACAAACCAAGTGAGATGAGGTGGAAGGGGCACTGCAGTTTTAAACTGTAGCTAAATACACAAACAGTTTGGAGCAAAAGCTTCCTGTTTCCAATGCATTGACATACTTGGGTTTGAAGCTTTTGAAACCTTTATTTAAGAGAATAAAATATAAAGTAACTTCTTGCTTGGTTTCTGGTATCAAGCTAGCTAAACTGAGCAATGCTGCCGTATGTTGCAGTGAGCTCCTGAGGTGGTGATTTTACTGGGGTGAGGGTTTAAGATTGGTGAGTTCTTTAGAGTAACTACATCTTCTGTAGGAGTGGTATTATGACGTTCACTGGTTGACTGTTGGCTGTACCAGATTCCCTGGGGGCCAGCTGGTTTCCAGGCAGTGAGTATTTGTGCATCTTTAGCCAGGCCTTGATTTTCTTTGCAGGGCTGGCATTTCTAAGCCAGATCCTCCTTCATACACCCAGCCTGCAAACGCTTGGACTCGTTGCTGTTGATGCTAAACTGCAGCTAGGGAGCTGATGAACCTCATTAAGAACAGGCCTTTTTAGAAGATATGCTTAAAGCCAGCAGCACTGCAGCTTCTCTCCTGCTGCACAGATGCTTAGATCCCAGGAACTCCACCTGACGTCATTTCTTCGTATCTGTGCCTGCCAGACTAGGGGGACAGGCTGCTCTTCTGTGCTGGACACACATGGAATATGGCCCAGGCTGCCAGGAGGGCTGGGAAATGGGGCTGACTGTCTGTCTTGCTTCCTGTATGTGAGACTTGAAAGGCCAGGCCCCATGCCAGCCTCCTGGAGACGCCTTGGCCAGCCCAGTCCAAGGGAGCATGATGGAGGCTGAAGAGGTTATCTTCATATTAAAGTAGGAGCCAGTGTCAAGTGACTAAGGTGGCTGTCCTGCGTCTTTTACTCTCTTACTTTTTGCCATTGCAGTGCTAAAGATCCATCTGTCCTTAATTTCTTAATATTTTCTTCATGCTTACAAGTGCCACGTATCCCGTACAAATAAATTTCCTTTATCCAATTTAGAATTTGAATGATTCAAACTTGGGACATTCTTCCTTTGTTCTCTGCATTTTGAACATTGAGGATTATGTGTGCCCTCAGCTTCTTTGTTAGGAACTTTCTTTCCTAATTGCACAATTCTCTATTATTAGCTCTAAATGTCACAAGGATTCACAGTAACTTCCCAGAATTTTTCATGTGGGGTTACACTCTGAGGCTAATCTGCAGTGCACTGTCTTAGAAGCAACTTCTCTCTAGTCTTTCTGTGTGTTAGAATTTCAAGTGAATACATAATAGCACGTAGAACTATTAAGAAGATTTATGGTTCTGTGTATTTAACATCCCAGAATTTTTCACTGGGCCTTCTGGTACTGTTTATTTACTTAGGGCTGGTTTTAGGATACAGGCATTAATAATTTTATGACTGAGTGTTTCTAACAGATGGCTTTATGGGCTGTAACAGCCACCAAAGAGCAGTTCCAGAGCAAAATGAAACCATATATAATACAAACAGTTGTGTGCGGGCTTGCTGTAGGTCACAGAAATACCTCATTTATTCAGTATCCTTCTGCAAAGGAGGGTTAGAAATACCAGCTGAGAAGAGAGCCAAAGGGATGCCCTCTGGATAATATTAGTGGTATATTATTGTGACTTGGAGAAGTGTGTAATTGGTACCAGTCAAAGAGGCCCTCTCTGCTTCCCTCCTCCCTTATAAAGTATCTCACTAGAGAGGCCTATAGATTCATGGCTGGTTACAGCTTCCTGTGTGTGTTTGAGGACAGTACATGGTTTGTTACCCCTGAAAAGAGAGTCGCTTGTCGACTTTTGGGGGCCTGTGCGAAGAGGAATGGAGGATATGCCATGGTCTGACGTATTTGTCGTGGAGTCAATGGGGAGAGCGGTACCAACCTGCTCCTCTGAGCCCTGCAAATCTGCAGGCTCTGCACTGTGCTACCTGGGAGGTAGTTATTTCTCCTCATTTCTGCTCCTTTTTAGTGCTCTTCTGGGTGCGGGGAAGAAATCCAAGTCTGTAGGCCAGTGAAGGCTGAGTGAGACACGGATTCACCATCCTCTCTGGATAATTATTTTGAAAGAAAGCTCATGTGTGTTGACATGAAAGAAGTTTATGTATATCAGCATGAAAGAAGCACATTTTAGACTCGTAATCTAGAAGCCCTTTTGGGTGCATGCCCAACTTTTCTGGTGGAACTCAAAGGTCTTGTGACTCATTGGCAGCCTCTGATACTCCACATCAGGGACTTATCACTGATCCCACAGAAGTAGTGCCAAGGTTTACCTTATCTTGACAAGACTGCATTACATTCAGCTGCATCTCAATAACTTACAGAAATTGCGGATAGCTCTTGCATAAATGGAGATGTAACAACTTGTAGCACGATTAGGACATCTCAGACTATAGCCCACACTTTTAATTACTGCAGAGACCACAGGAGGAAGAAAAAAGAAGCCACTGGGTCTCCTAGATAACTTTACTGTCTTAGTGATCTTGGCAGAAATTTATTATCTGTTTGTGTTTCTCAAAATACCACAGGCAATACCACAGAGAGGGAGAGAAGGAAAGCAAAGAGAGAAAGTGTTGTGTGATTCCTTAAGGTTTTACTTTGTTGAGCTGGTCTGTAAGCAATACAGTGAGGATGAATTGCAGTACAGATGCAGCAGCATCTTAATGACTTGTCATGTGATGAAGAAAAAAAAGGCCTATTATGCCATTATTTTAGTGAAAAGGAATTCTTCTACTAAAGGTGGTGGTAACCCTTACATTTTTACAATTGTACAGACTTAAAAAAAAAAAATTCTTTTTGAATAATTTTTGAACATCTTGTTCCAAAGAAATGTCAACTCAGAGAGGAGTTCTTATGGACAGAGCACCTGTGTAAATTCACTGTAAGTGAGTAAATTCACTGTAACCTTCTCTTCTTTCGTATACGTGGCATGAGGAGAGGGATAGAGAAGTCTTATAGTGTAGTTCAAAATGCTATATGTTTGAAACAACTTGACTTGTTCTTATGCTGTATGGGCAAATATTTGAAG
The DNA here is from genome assembly GCA_013398015.1 of Oreocharis arfaki. Classification (NCBI taxonomy): domain Eukaryota; kingdom Metazoa; phylum Chordata; class Aves; order Passeriformes; family Paramythiidae; genus Oreocharis; species Oreocharis arfaki. The sequence continues at coordinate 69,196 of VZRR01010587.1, read as the reverse complement.
AATAAAGGGAAAAATTCTTTCGATTTTTTTTTTTTTGGGGGGAGTAAAATGAATCTGAGCACTGAGATTACCCCTTAGTAGTACATGTCTCTGTGCACAGAAACGTACAAGTAAGAAACCCCTCAATAATCTGCCATCAATGCAGGGGCTAAATTTAGCTTTTCATATTTCACTGTAAGCCGTACTGTCACTGGGGTCTGATAGTTCTTCCTTTCTCTGGTGTCTCGAACTCTTCTGAACCATTATACCTTTGCTCTGCAGTAGCATGGTTTAAAAATGTCAGTCATTATGAATTCGGTTCAAAAAATATTCCTGGATGGCAGGTCTTCAGTGAAATGTTAAGTGGTGATTACATCAGAAGACTAGAGGCTGATTTCTATGCAGATGTCAGCAGGAGCCCAGCCACAGCCTTCTGGTAGGATCTGAAAGGCTGGTACACTTTACATCATATGCTTTCATGCTTGCTCAGGAAATGAAGAATAGTTAACAGTTCTGTTTAGTCTATGTAAGTCGCACTCTGTCCAGATGTGGTCCTAGAGAAACAAACCCTCAAAATACTTGTTTGGAGATCCTGAATGCAGCAAATGTAAGGAGACTCTGGTGGTGATGGGTAGGCACATGCAAACCTGCAATGTGTAGAGCCATTCTGTGATGGTGAAAACCTGGGTGTGGGAGTATTATTAGTCCCTTTGGCAAGGGAAGACCATTAATGGCAAAACTATGGAGTAGTTTCTACTGAAAACCATCCTCTGAGTGTTACGGTAACCATGACATGACTTTCGTGCAAAAAGTGGTCCTGCACAGGCTGTTACCAGATGATTCACTGCAAGAAGCAGAAAATCCTCTGTCCTTCCCTTAATGTCAGAGGAGCTGATGGGAGGACAGCAGACTCGGGTTTGCCTTTTTACCAGGAGCCCTCCAGTACTTTGGGGTGTCTTAAAGATCCAGCTATTCCTTGAGAGGCTTCAGGTTGTCCTGAAAGCAAACTATGGAAGTAGCAAACTCTTAGTTTTAAGTTTTCAGTGCTCTTTCAGGGAAAACATTTAGCATTTATAAATTAGCTAATTTATAGAAGCTAATTTGTAGTTGAAGGCTACTTGCTTTTGAATCCTCTCTGTTTTTTCTCCATACCAAGTGATAAGAGAGTTGCTGAAGAAAGAACATTAGCAATCTTGATGTGTCAGCTCTCGTAGATGTTTTTATCAAATAGTGCTGTGATCATTTGGGATTAAAGTTAATAGGACTGCTTTCTCTTGGGGTAATTTTCACATTGCCTGTTAGTTTCTGCAGATTCTGATGGACTCTGTCTGGATCTATATGTTGTTTACCCTCCTTCCCTCCTACCCCGTGTGTAATCCATATCTAGCAAGGGCCTTTTCTTGCCGTTGTTTGTGGTAGGTAACGTGCTGCGTGCTGTGGGTGTTGGATTATTGGATTATAAGGTTCTGTTTGTCTCCTCCCTAGGTTGGATACCCAGAAACCCCTTTTATCTGTTTTCAACTTGCTGCTGTGTGGTCCTTTTGAATAACTTTATGTATGAATTAAAAAGAGTGAGGGAGGGAGAGGGGGATGCTTACAAGAAGGAAACGTTTTGCTGACATTTGCAGGATAACTGTAAACATGAATAGTCCTGCTATGTGAACACCTTTCTAGTACAAACAGCTCAACTTGCTTTATGACAGTTAGCAGGAATATAAAATATTCATACCCTATTCAAGTATGCAATGATGAGCTCAAAGAACATCACTCTTTCACAAGCTTGTCAGTGTATTATTCATACTCTGTATAGCTGGTATCTTTAGACTGTTTTTAATGTGCACATTATATACTCAGAAATATGTTTTATTTGCACTTAATTTTTGTGAGACTTGCATCTAAAATAGTGCTGATCTTCAGTTTATATGCTGTGCAGGAGAGCTAAAAAGTCCAATCCTTTCCTTTGGGATACTTGTATCTTGACTCAGATTAAGCATTGTTGAAGTTGCTTCCTGCTAAGGTGTTTTTGAGTGACATTAATGCAAACTCATAATGAGGTGACATAGGTGTTATTAGTATTTTTTATTGCACTTGTTTACATGTTCACAAAATTAGCTGGGATTTTTAATGTGCAAAGCAGCTAGAGTAAGGCTGTGCAGTCCAGTGAGTAGGTATTTATCTAAAAAATTTTGTTTGGCCACTTGGGGCAAGTAAACCAGTGTTTATTCAGTTCAGCTGTGGAAACGAGGTGTGGAAAGTCACACTGTTAATATAAATGCATGTTCCCCAATTCTCTCATAAACGTTTGAACCTGTTGTATTATTTCAACAAAATACCAAGGGATAATAGGAAGCCGCAAAATACTGAATTCTTATGAAAATCAAGTACAACTTTTGACCTCCAAAATCATTAGTTCATTCTGCATCAACCAAATCACTTGGTCAGTCCACTCCCTAGTTGCTGGTTTCCAGCTGACCACTTGGGAAGCACACAATGCTCAGACTCCTGGTCAGGGAGTGTGTAGCTTGAGGCAGACTGCAGCTCAAACCACCTCTTGCCCAAGGGGGAATTTAAATAAAAATTAGCTTCTGATTGTAAAATGTAAGTCACAGGGATCTCATATTGTTACTTCAGTTAAATTAATTTTAGAGAACCCAAATAAATCAGTCAGTCATGAAGAACAAATGAATTGAAAATAAAGCATCATTAATTCCAATGCTCATGTGACTGTTATCATCACCGTTTTTGCTTCTTTTGCATCCTAACTTTATCTTGCAATGACTTCTTACATTTTGGTCTGGAGTGAGTGTAATCCTTAGCAGCCTGATCCAGGTTAAATCAAACAGAGACCACACACTGATTTCTAAAATGCCGTGATTCCATCACTTGTCTTTCAGTATGTTTGCACAAGGCTTCACTCAATGGGTCTCTGATTTTTGGCTCAGGCTTGTGCATACATGATTAATGCACATTGCTGCGTGTTATTTTTCACTACTGCCCTATGGAAAAGAATTTCAAAGGGGAGGATTTAAAGTTAGCTGCTCTGACTAAATATAGTTACAAAGAACAGCTTCACTTTCAGGTATGATCAGTGGCCTCATGTTCTGGTGGTGTAAGAGCTATAAAAACACAGCAATACTCACGGTTGAAACACTGATTTTTTGCTGAGCTGAGATTCCTTCAAGATGAGAGTCAAATTTTGTTCATGACTTTTTTTCTCCCAATACTTACTGTCTTCAAGCCCAGTTGGGTTTACATAATAAACAGAAAGAAATCAATGTCTGACTTTCACTACTTTTGAAGATTTATTTTTATTCATATTCATATTTATATTTATTCTTTAGTAATATTTTTTTTTTCATTGGGAAATCCTTTTTGCAGTTCAGGTCCCACAATAAATAATTATTAATGATCTTTCACATATGAACTGGAATAGGATGTTACTGTGATAAAGAAATTGTAATGTGCAACTCTGTAGGTTAAACTGCTCTTTTGCAGTACCTCAGAGCTCCTGTGTGTGGTAAGTTTATTGAAAGATAATAATTAGTACAAAAGACAAACTGAGCCATTTGTTCTGGCTGTTACATTAAAACACTACATGAAAAACTTGATGCCAAAGCAACCTTATGGCTTCAAAATAACCCTTATACATCAAATGGTCTGAAAGTGGGTTAGTGTGACATATCACAACTGGATTCTTTAACACTAGAAAAGTGTAAGGTCTGGTCTTCTGGGCACCTGGGTAATAAGAAAGGAAGCTCTCTACATTTATGGAGTTGGTAACTTCTAACTCACACAGGACACTAAGTATAGGTAAAGGAGGCACCTAGGCAGTGGGAATCTTAGAGGGAAAAGATTTAGAGATGGTCCTGGAATTAAATGTGTACCTGACGTCATTATTTCAGGCAGGATGACAGTACTGACCACGGACTCAGAGATGAGTGTTCCCAGAGTGGAAATGTTACGTGTGTTGAAGGCAGTTGCAGGCAGTTGCAGGTGCTCCATATGCTAAAGACTGAGGACTCAAATAATCTCCTTCTCAGCCTTAGAAAGAGATAGCTTCATAAATTTGAGATTGTGACAGCAAGGATTTCTGTTGAAGACATCCAGCAGTGAGAAGATAAATACCAAATCTGATACATAACCTGAAGAAATGGTGACAGACTGTACCATACTATGGATTGAATACCATATTGAATACCTGAAGGTAAATAGGAAATGGAATAAAATCTATCATTGGTTTACCAAAGACGGATTTTTACCAGACTAACATAATCGTGTTTCTTGCCTAAACAGACAGTTTCTAGATAAAAACAACGCAATGCTTTTTGCTGTGACACTCAGTAAAATGCCACTTGGGGAAATGTTGGGGAAAATCATTTTGAGAATAAAAACATGGACAAAGAAAACAAACTCAATCTGGAGCAGCTGTTGGGAAGGGCCCCTAGGCTGTCCAAAGGGGGAAAAGTGTTTATTTTACTGAAGGAACATTGTCTAGCCTGCCAACAGGAATCTGGGTTAGTAGATCTGTGCTATCCATTATAGCATCAGGACACAGCACCTGGAAGAAGAACATTTTTAGGGTGGAGTGTGGTCTCTAACTACCAAAATAGTGTGGTTCTGGATCAGTCTGCTGGACAGAGTAGAAAGGGGAAGGAAAGCCTTTTACCCTTTTATGATGGAGGAGAATGAGATTATTTCCATGTTTATAAACCATTTTCATTAGTGAAGTTGTACTTTTCTGCTTGCAGCCAAGCTGAGGGTATGTTCCAGGGCTCTTGCTCAGTAACATAATCAGAATGCTTTTTAAGGCATTTATTTTGGGTTTTGGGAGAACTTACTTCATCAGGATAGTTTCTGGAGTCTAGACTGGCTCTTAGTAAGAAAAGAAATGGAAAAAATCTTTCAAACAAATAACAAGTATGAGGTTTTTCGCGAGCTGATTGGCCATCTTGGGCCTGGGGAATCAGTTCTAAGTTCTTTTTCTCTCATGGCATGTAATATTTTCAAAATAATAAAACAACAGCACTTCAAATACTGTATCTCATTACATGAAGCTACATTTGCACATATTAATATTTTGGTGTTTAATCGTTTTCAACCCTTTCTTTTTAAAATAAAGCTATAAATGTTAAATGGTGTTGCTTAGCTGAATACTTTTACACTTCTGCACAGTGTTATATACTGTGGTGAATGGTATTTTGTGAATTTATTCTCTGGCTGATACTTCAATTGACTGGCTTTATGAGAATTTAAAAAAATCTTTTAAGAACTGTCTATTCCAGTGAAATTTCAGTTGGTGGGGTTTTTCTTTGTGAGCTAGAAGGAAATTCAGCTAAAGCTGATCAAGACACCTCAAATGAAATATATGTTGTAGTTGATAACAACCAAATCACCTTTCTTTACTCACCTGGATCACATCTGTGTAGACAATCATTTAAGTAGACTTGAAAGATGGTAGAACGTTCAGCATTAGCTTCATGTCACATAAAAGCAAGAGCTGCATGTCACTAAAGCAAAGCTGAGGAGTTGTTATACAATACAGATCTCTGTCTGGGATGGTAGGATGTATGACAGGTGTGACATATTCTGCACATGAGCCTGTTTACCAGTGATTAAAATATGAGAGCATATATTTTATTGATGCTATACTTGATCTGATTTACTCTATTTAATTTACTTCAAAAGGAGGAAATTTTATTTTTCCTCATAGTCTATGATCTATCTCTACAAATGAGATCCTTGACATACACTGAAATTTGTGGCATCCTCTCAATTAGATGGGAATGTTAGAATTATGATAAATCTGCAAGGCATTACTGTAATTTTGATTTCTGGCTTATTTTACCTGTGAAAGTGAGTAGCAGGGTAGAAAAACGAACAGGCAATCCTGAATGAGATAAAAATCTGATTACAAGTGATTTCCTTTATTTTATTTTCATGTACTAATTTCCCCATTCCTCCTGGTCCTTTTGTCCTTGGAATGGCACCGCTGTCCCTGCAGTCCTGCCCTTCTACTGCTGGCTATTGCTGCTGTGCTGCTTCCCCCACTGAAGGTCACTCCTACTTGCCACGCCAGGGCTGAGTTAGGAACAGGGAAAACAGGCTTTGTCGTTTGCTGCCAGATTTGCTCTCATGGTTCCAAATTTTTCTGCATCAGATCATTAGCCACAAATCCCAGCCTTTTGAGAGCTTCCTCTAATCTGTTTTGCAGTGGTTTTATGCCTTGTGTGAAACCTGCTTCACTTTCCCATTCCTTGGGAATTCTGGATGTATTCGGTTTTATCCTGGCTCTTACATGCCTCCTTACTTTGTGCTCTGTCCTTAAACCCAGTTCAGACATCACAAGTTATGGTCCAAAGAGATAAAATAGTCAAAGCTAGTCTTGAAGAGAGAGTGGCCCAGAAAGTAACTTTTCCTCTTTTTCCATCTATTAACGATAAAGATTAAAAATTTTTTTTTTTCTTTTTGCCATTAGCAAGCTAGTTAGAGAACAAAATCCCAGGGTTCAGGGGAGTGAATGCTGAATTCATGAAAGCGAATTTTGACTAAAAAGCTTGGGGCTTCATCATCAATCTCAGAAATGGGGGAAGCAGGAATGCTTCCTTCCTCAGCCACCTATTCACCAGAAGGCTCCTCAATGACTAACTAGCTCAATGTCTTTGTGAGGCTACATTTAATCCCAAACTCATGTGGCACCTTAGGCAAGACATGTGAGAGTAGTGGGAATTCACTGCTAGTATGACCCAAGGGTGGTATGCTCCTCTACCATGTCACAGGAGTTGTGTCCCGACGTGACATGCCTCAGTCTTGGTAAGACAAAGCTCTCATTGCATATCCAGCAGGTCTTCTGGGGGACATCAAACTCCATGTTTGGACAAAATCTGAATATTCTTTGATTTCCTTTCTATTAAAATCTTTAATACATTTTTCTATTAATCAAAAAGTGTGTATAGCCACACTTTATGTAGCCTCTTAATATCATCTTTAGAAAGAATTTTTCCCCCACTGAATCTTTACTGTTCCAAGCTGATTAAATTATTAAGTATCTTTAGTCATCCTTGAAATACACTTTGGGTTTTGGGAATAATTCACCTTTCTTTGGGGGAAGATTTGTACTTCAGAGGCGTGGAAGGAACCCATGGTTCAGAAATAACTTTTTAAATTGGACAAAACCTCTGTGCAGGAGCTGAGTCTCGGCCCTGCATCTCAGCTCGGCCCAAGAAGAATGGAGCAAACAAACCACGCAGGAGGGCTGCCTAATCTCCTGAGAGCCTTGGAGAGATGTTATCCTGCTCTGCATCCCTGTCTCAAGGATGCACAGTAAAGCTGCCCAGCTGATGGGGGAAGTTTTGATGGGGCTGGAGTGAAGTCTGAGAAGTAGAGGTGCAAGATCCCGTGTTTTTAATTTCTGTGCTCTGAGACTGTAGCACAGTGAAATGCTTTGTACTCAGAGGTAAAGAGCTCATTTCCTATGAATAGAACACATAAAGCTTTCTCTGTGTTGTGCTATTAAAAAAACTCTTAATGCTTTTGCTTAAGAAGTAGATCTCTCTTGTACGCACAAAATTCAGATCTCTCGGGGAGATATGTCAGCCCTAAATCCCACAGAGATGGACAGACAGGTCTTTCTGAAGTGCTCATGCAAAGTGAAATAAATAAAGACAATACAGCATTGAAAACCTCCTATGGTTTCAGAAAATAGATACCCATATTCTATTTGGAAAAATACCACAGATAAGCATTACAAAGTATAGCAAAGCCAACCTAATTATATTACCTTCCAATTCTAGTCTGATCTATTTCACTAATATTGATTTCACTTTGTATCCCATTTGAGCTTACAATGGCAACTGAATTAAGCCAATGTACTTAATTTTGATGTCTATCTGTGCGGAGAAAAAAGAATATATGCCTGGTGGAGATCATTACAGGGAACAAATCCTCCAGCAGATTTTTCTTGCGCTATGGTGCAGCATTAGTCAACCATTGCATGTGTCTATACAATTTAGGAAAGAAAAATTAGAGATGATTTCCAATTAAAAAAAAGAGCTCAAAACAGGCTATTGAAAAGCTCATTAATTTTACTGCAACATCCATNGAAAGATAATAATTAGTACAAAAGACAAACTGAGCCATTTGTTCTGGCTGTTACATTAAAACACTACATGAAAAACTTGATTGATTGAAATATTGATTTCACTCGCTGTAGGTAGAATTTTGATAAAGATGGCATTTTGAGACTGGTCAGAAATTACTCTCTCCATTTCTCAGGATTATCTGTTACTATTATTACTTTTTTAAACAAGACCAGGTACATGGGTATAATCTATGCACATCACTGTAATTTGTTCAATGATCTTGTCTCCTGACAGCAATGCTCACTCTGCCCAAGTAGAACAGAATAATGAGAAGTTGATCTGATAGACAGACAAAAAGAAAAATGTGTTTTTTAGGTAGTGGGAACTTTGAGAAGATGATTTTGCTGAAACAGAAAAAAAAATACCCCCTTATATTTACCGTGTGAACTTGGAAGATTAAATAGAATGGAATTGAGACTCTTTTAGGATTAGAGATTGGCAAAACAGATTTTGAAGAGTAAATTCACTGAGAACAGTTTGGCAGCTCAAACTCAGGCCAAATCTGAACATATTGCTTCAGCTACAAGAAAAAAAGGAGGAGAATAACAATAGCTGGTTTCAGTACTTGCAAAAGTAAACATTTTGGTTCTGTTTTGAAGGTGTGCTTGCATAGACTTCTTCAATGCTAGTAAGTAAAATTTAGGGCTATATAAATTTTTTTGAAATAAGCCAAGAGATAAAAGAAAAGGCTTAAGGTCACCTTGAAGCATTGGTCTCTTTTTTTCCTTTAAGTTCTTGTGCTGAGCACAAATCCATTATTCACACAGTGGCAGCGAGACTTTCAACTGATTGGGTATTTATGGATAACAAGAATATCCAGTGTTTTAACCCTCGGGCTCCAGGGCACCTTCTGTAACTTCTGGCAATGGAGCTGTTAAAGGGAGTACTCCTGGGAAGTGAGTATGTGATTTCTGACTTGGAAGCTTTGAATCATGGTCTGGGGGAGTTACAAGGTTTTGTACCACAAAGCAGGGGCTGCAGCTCCCTCAGAAAATTCTAGTTTTCACAGGAATGTTGGACTCTGGTCTGGAGTCCTAGACATGACTTTGCTGCAGGTAAGCTGTGAAGGATGGTCATGAAAGCAGGATGCTGACAGGCACAAACTGCACCTCCTTGATAAGTGCTATATAGACATTATTTGCCATCCAAAACCACAGAGGTGTTGTACCTTTTACTCATGGAAACTCAGGTCTATTAGTGCAGCACTGAACTGAAAGGAAAGTAAAAGAATCCACTGCAATGTTTAGAATTTGCATATTCATGAAACCTAATTATCTAATCACAGGGCAGCTAGAGAATAGGTAGGCACAGCTCTTGCACAGGCCATTTTTTTATTGTTTGAAAGCAATAAACGGAAACACCCCAAGGCTTCATATTTTGCACTCACCTTTATATAACATAATAAAACAATGTGTCTTGTAATAAAGGTGGGTGACGAATTGAGATGAGTTGTGTGAGGGGTGGGCAGGCAACCTAGACACCATCCAGAGCTGTTTGAGTCTGCCTCTACTGTTGACAGCCACAGCTATGACTAATTAGGGGTTACTGTCAAATGCTCAGCTTTGGCAGCATAGGTGGAGCTGTGAACATCTGTATACCTCCAGTATACACGTTACAACCTCAGTGCTATAGATTTAATCCCAGCCTTTTATAATTCTTTTCCTTTTTAAAAATTTTTAACACAGATAAGGAACACTTTGGATGCCATTGTCCCCGTTATGAATTGAGTTTGCTCTTCATTCTGATGGGTTTTATTCTCTACCTTATATGTTACTGGCTGTGCATACACAACTTTTTTGATAGGGACCTTATCCTTTTGTGTTAATTTGATATCTGACATTCACAAAATGACCCTACTGCAACAAAGATGATGATTGCTTTTTACCAATTAAAATATACCCTGACATGGAGTATTAGGCCAGCTATTTATGTTAGCATTTTAAAAGTATCTGTCAGTCAAGGCAAATTGTAGGACTGGAAAAGGCAGGAGTTGAATAAACCGGTATGTGAATTCAGGCAATTAATTTTCAATTTTTCAGAGAGAAAATAGGCAGGGAGTCTTTGATCTTTGTCATTTTCCAAGAGGGAGACCCCAAGCAGTGTGCACTCATTTATTTTATGGTATCCTTACTCTCTGAAAGTATTAACTAGTGCAAATTAAAAAACACACATGGATTTCCTTAAAAATCTCTCAAGTATTTACTTCATCTGCTCATGGGGTTCCTTAATTTCCTAATTTCACACTGCCTGTCCTTCTCTGAACATCTCCCTCCTCACTCAGTGACTGCCTGGGGTTCCTCACTGCCTGCGAGCGCCGGGCTCTGCTCTGGCATCCTCGTGAGCAGTTGTTGCCTGGGATGTCGAGCGGTACCTCGGGTGATGAATACGTAAGATGAGACACCCAGCCTTGCTGTCTGGAGCTCTCAGCTTCCTCCCTGACAGGTTTCCTATGTGGTGGTCTTGAGCTAATTTAGGCCAGTCAAGGATTACCATTTCTGCTCACCCCAGCAAGTGAGTTGAGGCTGTTATTTAGGAATTTCTGAGCATGGTGATTATATTTGGAGAGGAGCAAGTGCCTCTGCATTCCTGCCCTTTCTTATCATTACCATGACAGATAGAGATAGACACACACAATATGTTGTCCTAGAATTCACGCTGTTTCAAAGTCTCTTATGTCACTTTGAAACCCAAATCCTTCACATGACATCTGGTATATAATAAACACTTCAAATTGTTGCGAGATGGCAGTGACAAAACCCCACGTCTTATAATTGTTACAGGTTTACTGAAGAGGGCAAAGCTTGCTATCTGAGCTTTCATGTGTACCAGTGCTTCTGGGTTCATGTTCTCTAATGCCTTGTTGCAGTCCATTGGACACAAGTTTAGTTGGAAGCAAAAGAACAGATTCTATTAATTTGTTTTTTTTGCGTTTTTTTGTTTTGTTTTGTTTTGTTTTGGTTTGGTTTGGTTTGGTTTTTAATGCCTAACCAGAAGGGCAAGATGCAAAAACAGTAGAAGGTCAGCTTTGCCTTCTGTCTCCATGTCACCCACCAGCATTTGTCGGTTTTGGAAAGAATATGCAGAGTCTACATCTTAGCTGAACTTCCATTAATTGAAGACTCTTCTTCTTCCCATTGCTGGATCTCGGATTATTCCTTCTTTGTGCACAGAAATGACACTCAGTGGGCTTGCTGCTGGACTGCCTTTACTTCTTTTTGGGTGTATGTGTCTGTTCAACAATATCTAAGCTTTCGTAATAACTTTCTGCTGTGTTATCCTGGCCTGTGGTTTCTAGACATCAGCTGAATTTCAAATACTTGTTTTTCAGTGTTTCTTTTAGTACCACATTTCATGAAAAAGGGATTATCTTTGTGATAGTCATTGTGAGTGAACAGGCACAGTGCAGTGGGTTTAGTGCAGTACAAGACTAGAGTGTGTGATTAGCAGGTAATATTGAGAAAGGATTTTAAATAACAGTGTTTTTACCCAGGATGGCACTGTTATATTGTGGTGCTGGATTCCAATACACATTTTAAAACTGATGATCCATTTCTTGGGCACTGCTTTTCACTGGAAGTGCTTTTCACATGGACCTGTGAGAGTCATGGTTCAGACCACTCACAAAGAGAATTTGCTGCAGGTGTCAGTGCTGGTTAGTAAGTTGGTGGTAAAGCCAAAGACATGGGAAAGTACACATCAGCTTTGCTTTGTGCACCGTGATATAAATGTAAAAAAAGATTATAAACAGAGCTCTGTTAATGGCCTGCCAAACAGTACCATCACAATGAGAAAATTTGTGCAATGAGGGAAAAATGTGTAGCCCTTTGCTGGCTAAATGCCAGGAGCACATAACTAAGTGGCGTTTTGCAGCGGAGTGCACACATGCTGCTGAGTTCCCAGAGCAGGTGAGTAGGCTTGAGTACTTGTTATCATTACAGGATTTAATTTTTTTTTCTTTTTGAAAAACTGGCTAGTCTAGGCAGTAGCATCTGCCATCTCTTTTGAAGAGGAGAGAGGAAGGACCTTGCTCCCTGGATTTATTCACCCTATATAGCTTAGTTCAAGAGGGATTATTTCCACACAACAGCAATTACTTAAGAGGGAGATACGCAAATTCCAATTCCTTCATCGTGTGGTCATTATTTTAAAAATAAGTTTGTCTTCTTTAATCCTCTGCACAAGCCTCCTTGTGCTTATAGGCTGCAAAAACTCCTTCAAAAGAGAAAATAATAATTAAAATATCCCTGGGATAATAATTCCATGGTAAATTGGAATCTTTCATCAATTCATTCAAGAAATTACAGAGAGCAAATATAAAAGCAGAGAGTCAGAAGAGGAACTTACCTGTCTGTGGCACTTGTAATTTGCTGATGGAAGGTTTTTCTTGGATCAGTCAGCTACCTGTTCCCCAACCAACCCTGTCCTGACTTTTTCTTGGTTTGGTGGTTTTGTTGTGGGGTTTTCTTAAACTTTTGATAAATGGCAGGGATATTACTGGAATTGTTCTCTGTTATCACCGTTTTGTGAGGTGCTAATATTCTTTGCCTTAATGATTAATAGTAGATGATTTATCATATTTATATAGGTAGCAGGGGAGAACAGACACGCTAATAAGTTTCGTCCTTGTTACAGCCGCTACTGTAGAATTATGCAGTGAGATCCCCACATAGCCCCCTTGCAACCTGTATTCTGAGTAGATGAATCAGGCAAAGGATATGATAAAAATACCATTAACCTCATTTTACATTCAGGGAGTTGAGTCAAGGAGGAAAGAAATGATTTCTCTAAGGTCTATGACAGAGGTGTGAACAGAAATCATAGTTCCCAAGCCCTTGACTCAGTTTATTTCTTATTAGTATTGCAACAAGTAGACATTTATCTCTCAAAGACCTTCCCTTCTTGATGAACTATATGTTTGTGCAGTAAAAATCTCACCAGCTCCTCTCCAGAGAATCTGTGGTCCAAGTGCATTAAAATGTCTGCCATGAGGGCGTCTCACCAAGCTTGCCTTGGGAGATGCTGCCGTCACAGTTTTATAATAAGGGTGTGTGTGAACTCTCCTAATCAGAATGGATGGTTTTATTCTGTTTGTTAGAGCAAAGGACACAATATGGTCTCCTTTATTGTGAGGAAACATGCCTTTACAAATCAATGGTTTATACACAGGAAAGTCAACATCTGCTTCTCTCAACGACAAGAAAGGGTGTCTCCTGAAAGGAGGGCAAGCCAGAATTTTCTGGGATTTAACTTTCCTTTTGAATGCTGCATGTTGCATTGAAATAGTGAGGACCTGGGAAGATATTCAGCAGTAGTGTTGCAGCAGAGTCAATTACTTGGGAATCACTCTTTGCAGAAAGTGATGTGCTTCATACATAGGTGTGTAAATCTGAAAAAGTTGAGAGGTGGATATTCTATAATTAATTTTCTTACTCAGGCAATGAGATGATTCCTTGTTTTTTATACAATACTCTTTGTTTATTGTCTTGGCTTTAGAGAGGATGGACTCCCCGGGATTGGCCAGTGGTCAGATGGACCCAGCTAACCTTCAAGGTCAAGAGTATATTGCATTAGGAGTAGCCCTGGCTGGACAGAAACATACGTTCCTCATTAAGGCAGCCATTGTAGCAAATGAAATTAGAGTCCTATAAATCTGATTGTGTCTGGGCTAGAGTGAGGTAGTGTCTCAGTGCTCAATTTCCCAGTGCACAAAATGCCATACGCTGCAGGAATTCAGGAACTTTTTCTGTGGCAAAGAGAAAGGAAGAGCCTAGGGCAGCAGACGTGACACTGAATGAGAAAACTGTGAATATGTTGAAGGATGACAGAGGAATTTCTTTTGGCGACAAATCTGCTTTTCTAGCCTATTTCTTTGAAAGAAATTGAACAGGGAGTGTCTGCCACCTTTTGCTGTCTATCAGTCTGACTGTAACATTAATTTAGGAGAAGTCATCTCAGCAGCAGGTTTGGCTAGGAAAGGAAATGAAAGACTATATCCTCTGAAAAATACCTCTTTATCTGCCCATGGTATCTGAGCAGTTAAAGAATTTCAGTGATGTTTCATCATCTCTCCCTTCATTAATGCATTTTTCAGAGAGACAGCAAGAAGGATAGTTTAGAAAGATAAATGCAATTGATGATGTAATGAAAAAAATCAGGAAACAATTATAAAACCTTTTTTATGAAATGTTTTATGAGTCTGTATTTGCATCTGGGGAATATTAGAGTAAATATTGTGCAGGGAAATTAGTTTTAATTTCATGCTAACGGAAAAATCAATTCGGTTCTAATTAGGTTATGATTTTTAAAATACAATCAGGCAGTCATTTCAGTGTTTTGATTAGATTGTGCTATCATTTGTTTTGGTTTTGATAAATGCTACTTCAGAAAATGCCTTTCAACACAAAAGCCTATCTGCAGCAGAATAAGTTTGATTTGGGAGAGTTATTCTGAAGGCAATAGTGTAAAAGTTCTTAAAGTGGGTCATCTCCTGCAAGCAATTTGGACATAGTGAGTAGAGCTGTGGCACTTCAGTCTACAGTACAATGTAATTCAGGTGTGGATGCAATGAGTGAGAATTGTTGTTGATTTTTTAATTTCTATCTGTTCAATAAGGTCATGTAACTGCTTTGCAAGGAAAAAAAAAATCGCTTTATTAATTACTACTTGCAGGGAAATGAGCTGAGGGCAGTACTGCTTTCCACACTTGCGTGCTTAAGTGCTTCTTGACCTTGCAACATGTGAGCTGGTAAGGCTTTCTGTGACTTTTTGTATAAAATATGCCCTGAGAGAACCAAAAAGTAAACTGCAGCAGCATATTAAGATTGTGATCTTCAAGCTGCTTTTGAAAATCTCAGTCAAGATCATCATGTGAAGTTATCTCAAAACATAAAATCGACAAATATTTCGATGGTGTGTGCTTGTATAATAGACTGTATACAGTCTATACTACAAAAAATAAAGTCTATACAATGTTAAATCTACTTAATAGAATATTGCAGCTTGTTTAAACTGCCATTCATTAAAAAAACAAGACTTTAGGAAAAAGGGCCGGGGACTCTTGTCACCACCACGGTCCTGCATAATTTTCTTCTTGTGTCTTTGGTTTTTGTTTGAACAAATAGACGTTGTCATTCTCTGAATGGCACTGTAGCTGTTTTGCCAGCTCAGCTCCACAGCTTGGCTTCTGTGGTGATCCACGGTGGTGTTTTCTTTTCACTTCGCGGTATTCTCGGTGTGCCTACTCCATCTTCTTAAGTGTGTTTTTCTGTCCCTTTGAGTGACAAGTGCCTTTACTGAACTGTATATTATAATCAAAATGTCTTGTGCAAGAGCTAGAACTGAAAGTACTGGCATTAAAAATTAATATGGTTGTCAATCAGATGTCCATGTCTGCATGTGGCATTGCTTGAGGTAAAGTATGGCATTACTCTTGTGAGATCTATGATTTAGATTATTTCTTGGGACATGCCCAGACTTTTTCCTAGGTTAGTTGGAAGGAACATTATATGAAGCTGATAAAACAAAACAAGAAAAAGGGAGAAAAAAGGGCAGTGTGCCCTTCTATCATCAATAAGGAATATAAAACCATTTTTAAAATCATCATGAAGAAGGAAAATTGGGGGAAGTGTGAGGTTATGCCATTTCCTCAAAAAAATTTCTTGGTATGAAATCTATGCAAACTTTAATGTGAAAATTAGAAATTATTCAGTGAATAAGCTTTGATGTTTAATAGAAAACATCAGTGATTTGCAAGAGTTTTATTTGTACAATAAACTGTCTCCTGAGGCTTTTTCTGAGGGATTTTCTTTTTCCTCTGGATATTTGAATTTTTAAAAGCTGTTTATGATGTATTTTTCATGTTGTATGATTTATACTATGGCCAGTGATTGGAATGGGTGCTTAAATAATATATTCAGGTTGTATCATATACTCAGAATTTTTAATTTTACTTCCTGCTTAATGGGCATAAATTCATCATGGGTTATTAATAAGATTATTAAAATCATAGCAGTTAAATCCTTTTGAGACTTCAAGTTTGCAGACTAACGCAGATCAGAATTTGTAGTCCCATTTAAAATTGCTTGGAGGACTTCCAGACAGGGTGGTAAGTTAATTAATAATAGCACACCAAGCCAGTGCACTCAGAATGTGTGTTGTGTTGGACAACAGGTTGAGGAAATGTTGTTTTGGACGTATTTCTAAATCTATGTGGACTCTAATAGAAATTTCAGAAGTCCTGTGTTTGTGGAATTACAGTATATTTGTAAAAGTCAATGTTGTCCAGGAGAGCTTTCTGTCTTAGAATTTCTTCTATGGTCAATAGGGAAAAAAAAAGAGAAATGTTTATTGGAGCATTCTTTCCACAAAGAAACCAAACCACAGCCTGTAAGATTCTTTCTTGGCTTGAAAAAGTGCTTCTGAATATCTGACTTGAGCTCTAATTTTTGTGATCAGAAAAGGGAATTCTGACTCCAACATGAATTAGGAACCTCTTTAACCCTTCAGTCTCCTGAAAGGTTGCAATGGGATATGGTCGAGTACAGCTTCCAATAGAGGAAGACTGGGTTGAAGACCTGCTTGTGAAATTGATTTATAATCCATGACCTCCTCTTAAAATGCTGTACACTTCATCATCAGCATTGTAGTCGTGCAACAAAATAGAGAAACCCACAATTCTTCGACCCTCTTGCAGGAAAAGCTATCTTTTGTGCTAACTGTGGCAAAGTGGGCCTGGGCTCATATCAGTTGTAAAGGAAAAGATAAACTGAAAAAACATTTTGTTTTCTAGTCTTACTCTCAAAGTAAAATTATAAATATATTTGGGTTTTTTTTTCTCTCTTAGGAAGAAGTGACAGTTTATAATCTCTTTCATCAGCTGAGAAACCGGGTAATATTTGTGTGATTGGCACATGTACTGAGGTGATTGGCACGGATGAAATGTGTGACATGCTCAGAGTGAGGGCGGCTACGCACGTATGAGAGCAGTTAGATGTGTTTAATGCCATAAAGAGGTTCATTGCAGCTGAAAGTTTAGCTCTACTCATTTCTCGAACAATAAATTCAGGCTCAACCTGTTCACAGGTTGTTCAGCCTTGTATTTTGCTGGTACCAAATCTTGAGGAGCAATCCTTTTCCTCCCCATCTGATTTATGTTTTGGGCTTTGCAAGACAATCCAAGGCAGCACATCCTGCAGATGCTCTGCCCTCTCTGACCTGTGCTTGGCTCAGGACTGGTGATGAATGGGTTACACGGCTCTCAAGCATCCCAGGTCTGAAAATGGCCCTGGTATAAGTTAGGGTTTCCTTCAGGGAATTATTTTAGAGCATATATCTATATTTTGCAGTGTTGTATCACAACATGGTAATCTCTGGAAGAGTTATCTCAAGTCTTGATGAGAAAGCACATTGCTTTCTGAGCTTGCTTACTTTGCTGCTCATGGCTGTACCCAATGCTGGTATTTCAGGCAGCCTGAATATTTCTGGGACAGAGCAATGACTAAATTTTATGTTTCAAATGCATAAAATTGTGTGGCTCTCCTTGTGCCACTTTGAGGTGAAGCATTACAAGTCTGTGCAACCAATATTCTTCTGTCTTGGGATTCCTCTGGAGGAAAACTGGTCAAGACAGAGCTAATTTATACTTTGTAAGAGTGGCACTAAAATTGGTGTTACTGTCTTTAATGACAAAAAATGCACAGAAGGTGTTAAAATCATGAAGGAGCAAGGAAACTTTCTCGGTAGGTTTCTGGAGGCTGTTCTGCACAGATGATATTTCCTCATTACTTTTTTGCAAGAAAACAAAGTTGAAGTGCTGTATGAGAAGGTGGAGCTTTATTCCTGCTTCCCTATGACTTGGAGCTGCAGAAGGAGAGCTCCACATTGCAGGGCTCTAGATAAGATGCACCTCAGGGCAGATGAGAGGGGAGGCAGAGGACCCACCAAACCTGCTGAGCTCTGCTCTTTCCAAAACAAGCATAAATTCTAGGAAGTTTATAGTTCCTAATATACCTAATATAGTTCCTAATATAGAACATCCTTCCACACTCAGGATTATTCCGTGCTGGTTAGATTATGCAATCAGCTTTAGACAAGGTAAAAAATAATGTTCTGGTGTCCTGACTGAACTCTTGAGCTAAATCTGGCAAAATTTAGCGTACCTATTGCCTACCCCTTCTTTTCTCTTCAATACCACTAAAAAGAAATGGACTTTGGACCTGGTGTGAATCAACAGAAGTATAAATTCAGAGGTGAATTTTAGCTTCAGTTTTCCATCACTTTCATTTTCTCACTTCTTGATGCGACTCTATGGTGAGTAACAGAGGTGTGAATTGATTTTTGTGGAGTGGCTTGGAGCATAAGCTCATGCAAATGAGTGCATGCCTCGGCTGATAGAATTACCTTGCCAGGGGTTTGCACCTTTCCTCAACCACTGGCCTGCAGAGCTCTGCTTGTAGGGTAAGAAACTGTTCAGCACAAGAAAAGGCTGCTTTAAAGAGAGTGACACTACTTGCAGCCACAAGGATGCTAAGAACAAACAAAGAAAATTAGCTGAAGATACTATATAGGGTTTATCCCAGCTATTACCTGTGTCATTTTGCCTGCACAGCAAGACCTGTGCCTAAATGATTTATACTTCTAAATGTTGTGGTACCTGCATTAATCCCACATTGGATTGTTCTACGAATGACAAGGAAATCTGAGCTGAGAAATGAACGTTAAAAGGGATCATATGTTAGAAGTAGAAGTTGAAAGCAGATGATACCCATAAGGCGCAGAGCATGGAACAGAAGATTCACAAGCCTTGCAGGAAGTTGCTTTATTATTCTAACCTATAATCCCTGCTGTGAGGAATGCTGCCTTTCAAGCCCACGTATGGGATGTTTCTCTGTGATAAGAGGAAACTTTAACAGGTTGACTGTAAACATTTCCAAAGTACATTAAATAGCAGGGTCTTACATAAATTCTGCTGCAAAGACAGCAATATGCCTCCCAACCTTGTTTCTAAGTGTAGGGTTTCCATCTTTTATTATCTCCCAGTATCTTTACATCCCGTAATCTGTTCCACAAATTGATGTTAATATGACATTTTGGAAACTGCAGGCAGGGCTTTCAACCTGAACCAAAGATTTAATGGAAAAAAAAAAAAATCAGTGACTTGTTGAATCCTTAGGTCAAGCAAATTGTTACTTTGCTGGAATTCTTTTGAAGGATGTCAGTTTTCTCCACGACAGGCCCTAGCCCTGCATCCAATGGAATGGAGTGCCGTGATTCCAATGAATGTCAATGGCGTGTGACCCATGAAATTACACACACGTGCATGATCTGTCAAGCTGTGTTGGCTGCTATAAAAACAAACAAAAAAAAAGAAGCAAAAGGGTAACTTCTGTATAATTCAGTAAACCAATCACAGTGGGAATTCCAGTCTGTTTGAACCTGGTACTTCCTTCTTAGAGGTGTTTTTTCCACCAGCTGCCAGTCTGAATTGTTTTTAGTCACTGTTTCATGAGTGTAGAGGTGTGCGTTTCTTGTGGTGCCACATGAGAACCTCTCTCCCCTGCAGGCAACAATTGGGTGTTCAGTTTCTGCCCTGCGCCTCTGTTTCTTTCAAAAAGAAATAGAAGAACCTTGCATTGCTAATAGGGATTAATTAGACATTTTTCTCCTTTTTGAAGGTACTTGTGTACATGCTCACCATGATGAGCCATTTTATTCACAGGAGCTAAAGGAGGACTGTGCAGATGCATCCATGTAGGTGCAGCAGTGCTGTGCAGTGTCAGTGGGAGAGGGAGTTTCCCAAAATACTGGGGAGAAGGGCACTGAGATGTGACCCCAAGCTACCTCTTCTTGGATGCTCCAGTGATAGAAAGTGTTCATTAGAAAAGTCTGAGATGTTTTTTTACTGTCTGCTTGAGGGATAAATATTTTACACAGCAAAAATAAGGGTATATGCTTCCTTCACATCGATTCAATCATGCATTCTTTTAAAAAACCCTACAAATAAAAAATTTTGCATGGCTAGTGTTCCACAGTAGGATTGCTCTTCAAATAGATTTTACAGGTTGCTTTTATAGCACAACACTAACAACTGCAAGTCCACGTACAAGGTTGTGTAAAAATTTGATTTACAATTTTATTTTTTCATGAAGTGTGTACCTCTTTTTTATTCACTCTCTCTCTAGACAGCATAGATGTAGATGGCAAAGTGGAAAATATTCTTCTAGTGTAAAGAGAAAGGAAAAAATGAGGAATATGTTACTTCTATCAGAAAAGTAAGATGTTTGCATTTTTTAGCCTTCTATTGTCCGTAAAAACCCTTGATTAAATTCATTTCAAGAATGTTTTAAGGATCACTTGTCAATTTGAAAAAAATTAGTAATGAATGTTTGGTTTTTAAAATTCTTATCTTTTATGAGAACAGAAGGATCTTTGGATAATATGCATTTGTTCCAAAACAAAACAGTTATTTGTTCAGGGTATGGAAGTTATTAATTATTTACACCTATTCCTACCTCAGTTCTACCTCTAGTTAAAATTCATGGCCTAGGCACTCATCAAATATTGATTTTTACCAAAGTTGATGCTTTCCCTTTAACATTATTATAATGAGGGATAAAAATCAAATTGCCTTCACTGAAACTCAATCATTCTCACAAGCCATCTGCATTGATCTTTTTTCTAGGTTTTACCATAAATTATTCTATTCAATTAAGTAAACCCCACACATAATGACATTTTGTGAACTAAATAATTTATTGACTATTTTCAGCTAAACTTACCAGGCTCTGATGCACAGTTATTTTCATTACATTAATAGTAATGTATATAACCCCCTTGCAACTGAATGCATGTCAGATTCTTTGTTTGGAAAGAGGAATCACCTGGGAGGTAGAAATCTCTCTTTTAGAAAAGAAACAAATTCTGTCATCATCACATTCTGAGTGACTCAGTCCTTCTCATTAGCAAAACGAGGGGGGCTTCATGCAACACTTTCTGCTGACTAAATAATTGCAAAATGATTTTCAGCTGAAAGTGGTTCTATTAGCAACAAGGATTGTAAGCAGATTGATAACAATTGGTCTGTTTTACAGTTCGCTGGTGAGATCTGATGAATATAATAGCTCCTTGGAGGGGCTTGGAGAGTTTTCCTCCTCTGCAGTGCAGTGGTTGCACTTGTGTGTCACATGCATTCTTGTCACCTCCTGGCAGTTCATCTGGAAATCTGCCCACTTTTTAAATGAGTTTTGTTTCACATTTGAAAAGTCATTCAGCTCCTATAGACTGAGATTTTCAAGTGGAAAGTACCGTTTGTAGCTCTGAACTCTACTCCTTCAAGCAAGGAGAAGGATTGTCCCCTCACGTGAAAAGGTTGTGTTTTGTGAGTAGATGATTTGGGTAGAAACTGAGTCACAAACCTTAAATACTGATCACAAGACAGGTTTTTCAAAAATGCATAGATTTTAGGAGAACCTTCTCATAGCTGTGAAGGTGTAGTTGGTGTAGTTAATCATGTAGGGCAAGTTTCTGTTGGGTGTGTCTAGGGAATGCCAGCTGTGAGCTGGACTTAGCAAACAGACTGGATGCAAACAAATTGTCTTTTGGAAACAGAAGAACAAAATAGCTTTAGGCATTGTAGAGTATGTACAAGTATATTTCATTGTTGAAGATGACACTGAATACAGAAATACTTGTAAATAGGTAGTGCCAACACTACGACATGGAAGAGAGTTTGGAATATGTGTTCTCACTCCAATTTTGGTATGAATTGTGCACTGTGAATCTTTGTTTCCTTTGCAAATTGTGGTGATCACTTTTCAGAAGTATGGTTCTGGTAAATTTAGAGGAAGTCAATATATGGTAATATTATTGCTCAAAAGCTAGAAAAGCCCTAAAAAAACCCACAAACAAAAAGCTGTGTAAAATAGTGTGAAATTATTAACTCACCTTAGAGAGCTTAGTAGTTTTATCTTAATTTGTTTGGTTGTCTTTTTTTAACTTTATTTGCATAAGAGCAGTGGTTCCATAACACAAATCAGTGTGGAGAGGGAGTAAGCAGCCATAAAATTGGGTTGTGTTTATGCATTCTGGTGCCAGCATAGGAAAGGGTAATTGTTTTTCATTCCTTCTTTTGGCACAATCTGTTTCATATGCTGAAACAAAGAGTCAAACATTTCAGTCCATCTAAGATGGGAGTTTCTGTTTATTTCTTTCATTGCTTTTCAGCCTTTGAGTTCTTTGGTGTCATCATTTTGGAAGGTTGCTACTGTTGCTCACACTGTGTCTTGCAATGTCTAAGCAAATAATGAATTTGCAGGTAAATAGTAAACTAATAAGTTTAAATGCAAAAGCTTGTATTGATTTAATTCCCCATTCAATCAGGTAATTTTGTGGTTCAGTACCCATGCATTAAAACATATAGCCCAAATACAAAATATCACTTTGCCTTGCTCAGTGCTTGGAGTTACTCTCGGAAGAAAATAAAGCTCACTGTTGCTCTGCCTGTGTGTGCTTATCTGTGCTACTCTCTTTATGTTTGGATATTGCATAGGAATATAAAGCATCCCAATCTCCTGCCCTGACTGCTTGAAAATTCAGGCTTTGCTTTCTGCATTTTGCTGGTGCGGTGGTGTTCATAAAATTGGACCCTGATTGTGCAACAATTTTGAGACTGCTGAATGAGAATTCTGCTTTTAGTCTCTGTGTTACTCTGTATTGTGCTTGTTGAGTGATAGTGTCACACTTTCACAACGAAAAAGATAAATAGAGTGCAGGATGGGCTCTCTCCTACATCCCACCCACTGCTTTCATTCATAAGACGTAAGAGTCAAAAGCTTTGCTGGAATCCTCCTCTGTCTTTGGCAGCATGGTTTGCTCTCTGCAGAGATTTCAGCTAAGGGGAATTAACCTGAGCATGAGTTGATTTGTGAAATCAGAATCCGAGATTCTGCTATGTCCGGTCCTTATTTAGCTGTGAAGTTAAACAAATATCCAGTTGGATGGTTGTGAGCTGGAACTTATGCACTTGGATCAAGCTCTTGTTCCTTTAACTTCTTTCACTCTGTGATGGTGATTGCCCATATAGGTGATGCAAGCTTTGCTTCCTTGTGCATTGGCTTTATTAGCACCAGTGGGACCTTAAGCTTTTTACTTTTCATCCCACTTGAGATGCTTTTCTCCGAATTAATGGATATTTTGAATAAATCATTGTGAGACAGGGCAACGCATACTGTAGGGAAAAAAAAAATCATTGAGCCAGCATATCTGAACAGGTTTCATGTCTATTACTCACATACTTTGCAAGGCCATTACATGTGTAACTTAATGAGGATTTTTCTGCTTTGAACCACAGAAGGCACATGTGCCTGACTCACATGCCCAAGTGCTGGACAAAGAGAAGGCAACTCAAACAAACAATTTTTGTATATATACATTACCCATAAAGCACATAGTGTTAGTGCTGCCCAGTGTCCCACTGAAATGCTCTGAAAGGACCAATTTATTCTTGTATCTGAGAAAATGATCAGCAAAGAAACAGGAGTCACTGCTGCCTGTATTACAGCTAATGTGAGATGTCTTACAGTTAACACTGAACAAAAAGAATTCATTCTGGGACATATTGTGAAATATTGATTATAAGAAAAACCACCATTGGATTGACTGCCACTGCTTTGGATTCACAATAAGGAAATTCCTAAAGGGAAAAGAACAAAAATACCAACTCTGCTCTCCCTTTGCTATTTTTCTGGGGAATCACTGCAGAGGTGATATAGTGTTGGATTTTGCTATAAACTGATTCACACTTACTCATCTAATATACCTGCCAAGTTGAAGGCATTACCACGGGATGTCTTATTCCTTCTGTTTTGGGATTTGTCTTTCGTGACTAATGCAGAAACAATTCCCAAGCCCCAGGCACATCAGGCACAACTTGACCCACACTGGTATAGGACCAGAGCAAGCACCAGCCCTTTACTGATTCCCCCTGAGGGACTGTGACCACCTGTGCCCAGCAGGAGATTTTGTGTGCTCTGAGTGCACCCAGGTCTGAGTGGATAGAGGGGTGAGGAATAAGTGTGCAAGAAGTCAAAGCCCTGAACTTATTTCAGAATGGAATGAATCGCTACAGGAATAGACTCTCATCTCTTACAGAATCAACTGCCTTTCAGGTGTCTAAATTGGAACAGGTGAGCTTCTCCCTTCCAGGTGAATCTTTTTTTGTGGAGAGTGGTGACTGAAGAGAAGACATGAAAAGGATTGCAAATGTGCCAGGTTATCAGGATAAGTGTATCTGCCTCTTCTCACATCAAGGCATGGGGAGTTGCTGGAGGGGGATCTTCCTTTTCACCTGTCTGGGGTACAGTGTGGTGCCTGTGGCTGGTCAGTGCAAGTGCTCCTGGCACTGAGCACTTTCCAGCCTAACTTTGGGAGTAGCACAGAATCATAGACTGGTTTGGGCTGGAAGAGGCCTTAAAGATAATCTCATTGCAAACCCCTCTCATGGGCAGGGATGCCACCCACTGGAGAAGGTTGCCCAGGACCTCATCCAGCCTGGTCTTGAACTCCTACTTGAAACCAGACCAGGAAGAGGCACTGCCCAAGTGTGAGCAGCTGTGATGTGGAAAGGCTTCAGCTGTGCTAATTGCACAGGTTTCAATCTGCACAAGTGCTGACACACCAAGCCTGTGTGGCTGGGTCACTTTTATCTTCCTACACATCAGTACCTATAGCACCAATATCCTGCAAGCCACATGCCTTGATTTCACCAACCAGTGTTTAGACTCAGCTGACTCTGTTGTTACTGTCAAGACTGGAATTGAGTGGGAAGTGAAAAACAGTCCCTGTGAACTGGCAGATACTTAGAGTAGACACAGTAGAAACAGTTGATTATCACAGGAGAACAGCAGATAATTCTGCAAATAACACAGTGCAACAAGTTTTGATTTGTCCTTAGTCATTCATTTTAGTTTGAAATATTGGGGATAAAGGCTAAATCAATAAGATCATTGGCACTTACTCTAGTAAGTTCCGGTGCAAATGCCCTGGAAAAGATGAAGTCATAAAATTCATTGTCTTGATTTTCAAGTGGGAAGAGTCTGATGGAAGCCTAGTCATCAGCTGAGAAGCCCTACCTATGAATTTCATGTTGGGCTTTAGTATCCAAAGATGTGGCTTGTCTGTTTGGTTTAATTTTAGAAGTCATCCCATCTTCTGCTTGGATTTACTTTTAATTTTACTATGTACCTTAAGAGTGAGAGTTTCATTTTCTAATGCCTCTCTATTTAAAAAAGAAAAATTCTGCTTCATTCTTTAAGTGTCCTTAAGCAGACAGCTGAGCTAAAACTAAAGCTGTTTAAGTGGAGGACAGATGCCTGGGAGTTAGTGAGAATGGTCTGGATTAAGGTTATTCTCATTACTTTCTGACATTCATAGCAATTCTATGAGCAGTAAACTTTCATTCTCAGCAAATTTCCAGTGGTAACAAGACTTCTTCAGAAAGAGTTTGAATGATATGCTCTATTCCTTTCTTCTTAATTTCCAGAAGCATCTTCTGATCTTTCATGAGTGGGAATGAACGTGCAAGGGTTCAAATACTGACCTCGCCTCTATCCTGTGGGGAGAAGGAAAGGAAACAACCTACAGGTCCAAGTTCATAATTGAAACCCTTACATATGTGTGGAGGGGACAGTTTTTGTTAAAAAGAGACTTACCATTTCATTACATTGCTGCCCACTAAATTCTTTGCAGAAAAGAAAAGCAGAAAGCTTTTCTTAACTCTTATTTTACACATATTTTTGTCTCAGAAATATCTTGCCTTAAGCAAAGGCTAGTAATAAAAGTGGGAGTTCTGACTGATAAGAAGGGAACCTGCTTGCTGCTAGTAACTAAAGATTTAGTACTTGAGTTACTCCATGCACTTCAAAGCAGCCGTTTTCCATCTGCAGCCCTGAGATCTCCAAAAGTTGTGTTTCTGTGCACCTGCTTTCACAGAGAGATAACACTATTATACACGCTCCTATACATTGCATCAAGATAAGCTACATGACATGACACACTAATTCAGAGCTGTCAAAAAGTTGGACTCTGCTGTCCTTTATCATTTTGTTTACATCTGAGTGTCTGCAGGTGATTGGATGTGTCATTCCACTGAAAATCAGACAGCTGAGCCAGGAATGAAATGTTACTCCTGGAGAATAAGATTGCTGTAACTTTCTAGACAGGGGCATACAATTGTCTTTTTGAAAGCCACCATGCTGCAGGTTAACCTGTTGATTACTCTGCCTTGACTCTGCTTGTACCAGAGCTTTGGACTGGCAGGCAAAGAGAAAAAGTTCTGCTAAACCACGGATGTCAATGAAAACTATGAATGAGTGACTCCATGCTGGTGCTGACAGCATCCTTTATTTTTTCGCCCTATGCTGTAACATTATGTACTGTAGATGTCACAGGAAATGCTAAAAATCAGATATTTTCATCTGGGCCTTTTTTCAGTCCTTCCTATATGAAAAGCCATATGTCTCTGTCCATGTAAGTGTCACATTTCAACCTGCTGATCCAATTTATTCAGTCTGAACATTTGTCTTAATGCTTTTATACAAATACATTTTTTCTGCCCAGACTCGTTTGTGTCATGGTCTGTTCCTGTTATAGATGAATGAAGATTTGTCAACAAAAAAATCCACCCCAAAAATTAGAATCTAATCCAAAACCTCACTGACGTCAGGAGAAATATCTTACTGACTTCAGTGGTTCTACAGTGTCCTATTCATACTTCCCTAATTTCTGTAAATATGTCTGTTTTAGAGGGAAAATATTTTTTCCCCACAGCATATTAATTTTTTTTTAAAGTCTGTGTGATGATAGGAAAATATTGAGCAAACAAAATTAGAATTGTGCCATTTAGATGCGATTTGGCAGATGAGTGCCCTCTCTGAAAAGCAACCGTGTGCCTGTCATTGTGCATACCTTTGGGTTTAGCTTTAAATATCCTGAAATCAGGCGAGCTGCACTTTGAAAACCCCCCTTGCTCTTCCTGCAAGGTTGTGCTGGAGAGGCTGCAGCTCTGCACTTCGCACTCTGTGCCTGGAGCCTGGCGAGGCAGAGCTGGGCTCCTTCCCTGCAGGCAGGCTGGTCCACGGCTGGGAACGCCGGAGCTGGAGAGCTGGAGGAGGGTGGATGTGGGGGCGAGTGTTTAAAAACAGACCAGCCCTTTTTTCTTTCCCAGAATGTAGCTATCTCTGGTGGATCTTGTGCATCTGTGTCAGCAAAGTGGTGTTTATAGTGCTTCCTCAAGAGAAAGTTTGTGTTTTAGAATATTAGACAAGAGAGATAGTGAAAAAAAGGTTGCAAGTTGTATGGTTCAGCAAAATAAGCAAGCGAGCAAATTCTGGCACGTAATTTCAGGACCTAATCTCATCACTTCCAAACAAATTAAAAATAAGTGGTCAGCCTTGAAATGGAGAGAAAGTCTCAGACAATTAGTGCTCAGCTGATTTTTAATAGAGAAAACATTTGACTTGGAGCAGAATCTGTGTGAACCAAGAGACTGAGTGGTGGGAGGAGCACCCTTAGTGCAAGTGTAAAATTAATGTTTTTGGGACGGAATAGCTGCCACAGAAAAAGCTAAGGAAATCTTGCTGTCAGAACTGCACAGATGGTAAGGGGAAAAGAAATCTTTTTGGGGAAGGCAGAGAGAGAATTTCAAAAATTTGCACAACCTCGATGAGCCCGGAACTGATTGGGTTGGTGCTCTCTGTCTTATATCTTCACAAGGTGAGAGAGCTGATGAACAACCCCTCTCCTCAGATGTATTGCTCTTGAAGTCACTTGCTTCTTTTTGAAAAGATTCAAGCAGCATGGGGAAACCTTACCTCCTGAAAGCCTGATACTATTTAATAAACGTTGGAAGGAAGTTCGCATAACAAGTTGAGCCTGTGGGAATTTAGAACCCAGTACAAAGCAACTCAGTCACTGCTCCAAAATCTCTTACGCACTTTTGCCAGCCTTCTTTCTGAACAATCATTGCACATTATTGTCCCACAAGATGAGATTCAATGTAAATATCATGTGTAGGACAGATCTTTGTCTACTGAAGAGAATGAATTGTTCTTTAGATATATATGGAGTTAAAGTCGGTTATAACAGGTAGGAATTCACGCACTTATTTTTCTGTACATACATATGTAAGAAACAATTAATAAAAATTAGAGCCTTGATTTTGCTAAGCTTTAATATTCTTTATTGGGTTGTTTTTTGGTTTTTGTTTGTTTCTTCGTTCATGACTGCTTCCTCATCCTGAAATGCTGTAACCTATTCTCACTCACTGCCCACTGTATTTTTAGAGGACTGTTTTTATTAATAAGTAGATAGAAAACCTGTTATGAGAAAATGATTTTCAATTAGGAGCATTAAGAAATGAATGCGAGGAAAAGCTCAATTAAGATTAAAAAAGACAGAAGAAAGAAGAAATTATCAAATTATACTTTCCCTCTCCTAGGGAAAGCGGTAGATCCATCTCATCAAGCAAGTACAGCAAAGCAAATGATGAGACTTATATTTGCTTTTCCTACCATTGTTTTAAATGTCACTGGTTTTTCTTCTTTTGTCTCATATTAACCCAGAAATGCTGATGCATCAGCATGCCTCATTATGACAGGGAAAGATATTTCTCTTTGCTGAAGTGGATTCAGAAGAAAACAAATCCTGAGGGCAGTGAACATCAACTGTAGGGAAAAGCATGGTCTGAGGTGGTTGTCAGAGGCTGCCTGTGGCAATTTGTGGGTTTCTGGGCAGACAGGCAGAGCTGATGAGAGCACCTGAGTTGCTGGTGAGAACTGGCAGTGACAGCTAAATCAGGTTATTCTCAGGAAAGAAAAGAGAAAAGAATTAAGAAAGTGAAAATATAAGGAAGCACACTACTGCTATTTAAAACAAATACCCTGCAGCCACAGCATGAGGCCTGCCACTGCTGACTGGTTTATTAATGGAAAAATTATGATGACTGAGATGCGGGGCAGGGGTAAAACAGACAAGGTGCAACAGTAAATACAAGCTTCAGAAGACTCAGATTTCATCATTTAGCAATGGCAGCTGTCCTCCCTTCCCCTCTTGGAAGAGGGTTGCTCAATCCCTTTAATTCAGGAGAAGCTGTATTTCCCTGACACACTAGAATTCAAGTCTCATTGGCCTCAACTGATAAAACAGGTTTCATTAAAGGTTAAAATGTACATTGCATGTCTACTGTATAACACCATTCACACAGGTGAGTTCATGCTCCGGATCATTAATATCCAGTGAAAATACTGGGAGGGGAGGGAGAAGTATTGGCAAAAGGAGGTCTGCAAATATGTCACATTTCTGACACTCTTCTCAGGTATGCTCTTTCTCTAACGGAGGGCAAAATGAACTGGCTAGAAAGAGGTCCCTAAAACAATATAAAAATCACCCCTGGAAAATGTCTGAACTAATTAAAAGGTGGGAATGAAATGAGCTGGAGGCCCCAGAGCTGCTTCTGTTGCAGAGGAGAAGCAGAGGTGGCTGTAGCAGCAGCCGGAGTGATATTACCACACGGCGCTTGACGAGGAATTAAATGTGTCCCACACAATGCCAGTAATTGCCCCGGTGTGGAACAGTGTCACAAAGAGAGGAGATGAGGATGAGCAGGAACAGAGCCTGAAGTCTCACAGTGCAAGGGGATTTTATTGGCACTGCCAAAACGGCAAACTTGAAGCGAGTTCCTGTCAGGTTGAGTGAAGAGTTGAAAGAAAAACAAGTCACA
Organism: Oreocharis arfaki; assembly: GCA_013398015.1. Lineage (NCBI taxonomy): Eukaryota > Metazoa > Chordata > Aves > Passeriformes > Paramythiidae > Oreocharis > Oreocharis arfaki. The sequence goes on along the minus strand of VZRR01010587.1, from coordinate 39,307 downwards.
GCCTCCCAAGGTGTCAGACGCTTTGCAAACCTCCACTGCACAGGTGTCAGCTCTGGGGTGGCGTTTGCCCATCACCCGCCCGTGATTTTGCAAAGCCACCGAGGGCTCTGCAGCGCTCAAAGGGTCGCTCAAGCATGCCAGGGACTGCAAATCCACCTGCACAGAGCCGGTGCCTCTTGCTTGAGCTGGCATGAGGGGCAGGTAGCAAAACACAGCTCCATTCTGAAGTGTGAAGCTACGTGCTGCACCATTATAAACTATAGTAATCAAGAACATCACAGGAATAACAAAAAGACTGAGCTGCGTGAGATGCACGTAGCTTCACACCTCAGAATGGAGCTGTGCTTTGCTGTATGTGTAAACACAAGGCAAAGGAGAGATTAACATCCAGAGATGGTCTGAACACTGAAAAACTTGTGTTTCCAACGATATGTATAGGATACTGAGGAGTTGGGGATTATAAGAATGCAGTGGGCTGGCTTGGTTTTGCATTTTAGACGACAGGCTCAACTTTGGTAGAGAGTATCAAGGACAGATATGGAAAGTCTTAGTAGGAGATACGTTTTGATAGGTATAGAAAGAGTTCATTCTGGTTCCAAATGCACCTTATTCAGGTCAGGGATGACTGGTTGTTGTCCTGTGGGCTGGATTCAGCTGGACAATGTTTGTGTCTGGTCCCAAAGTACTTTTATGGTTGTTTACAGTCTTCATGCACATGGACTTTTCTATCTTCAATATGGCTCTCAATCACCACCATACCCAAATGGCTCTAGTTGATACCCAGCAAGTCCATGCACCTATCCTGCTTGACTGATGGGGACTTATGTGTGCATGACCATGACACTGGGGATTGTCCCTTACCTAGGCCATTAGGACCAATTAGTCCATTAGGATTAATTAGGGGTCACACTGAAATACAAGAAGACACCTGAGTTCATGTATAGGTGTTAATAATGCAGAACGTTTTGTTGCCTGTGCTTGAAATGTAAAGGCACTTGGTTGGTTTTAAAGCACTGATATTTTCTTTAAGAAAAAATTTATTTCAAATAGAGACTTTGATTATGATTAATTTCCATAGTTTATAAACTCGACTTTTAAATATACGCCTTGAGAGTTTTCCATGTGATTGTTATCTGGTCACTGCCTACATGTAGAAAACTGCTTTTCTCACTCAGAAGATGGATTTGGGGCAGGGAGAAAAGTTTGTCTGTGTACTGGATTTACATTATCAAATGAAGCCAATAGAATTCCTAGTCTGGGCATAGGTAGCAGACTGTCTGCCCTTCTACAGAGGTAAATAACAGGTGAACAAAGAAGAAATCTTAACTCTAAAACAGAATTAGACAGCTGGTATTAGAGGCAGTCAATACTCCTTAGCATTTGAATGTCTGCAACTTACCTCAGGAGGTATAAATTAAGGAGCTTTCTTTGGTGTGGAGCAGCAAGCCTACACAAAGCCTTGAGGATAAGTTAATTTTCTTCACTATGAGACAAAAAATAAAAAGGGTTTTAAGCACAAGAGCTGGGAGAGTCTGCCTCCAGTAAGCTTTCTGCTGCTTGAGATGGCAGAATCTGCAGTTGATAGGGGGAAGTGGCTGGGAGTTTCATAAATAATAAATTGCTGTAATCCCATGAGGTCATTATAAAAATATGCATAAGAATCATAGAAAGAATATAACGGGTCACAACCTCAATAGATTTTAGAGCTGATAAAAAACAGTGAGCTTGATAAAAATGTATTACAGAGAGAAACCTTGGTCAGAGATACTTCAAAATTATATTATACAAAACTATTACTCTGGCAAAGAGATAAATGTTATTAACAAAAAAGCGTGAAATGAGTACATGTGGAAAACATTAATTCATGCAGAAATGGACTAAATCAACACAGTTTAGCCTTTTCGATTCAGAAAGTGCCAGGGCCTCCAAAATCTGTCTTGCATGGAAACATTCTTGTAGACTAAACATTGTTATTGATGTTCTTCAGGCAGCAGCTAGTGGTTTTAGTTATTTTATTTCACCTTAAAAAAACCCCTGGGTTTGAGTTATAAAAAAACTCTGATAGATGCTACACCTGGAGGCAAACACTAAAAGTATGAAGATCTGGAATAACACCTGGCTTGCCAGAAAAATAAGAAGATGGATTATTTTGAGTACTCCATTGATTTAAAGAAGCACCATCAATAATATAAAGATCATTTGAACATACGGTACAGACTAAAGGAAAATGGGTTGACATACACCTGCAGGGATATATATGGCACCTGAAAGCCAAAACCTAATACAAAGCTTGATTGAAATGTACCACATAAGCTGCAAACTGGAAATTTCATATAGAGTGTGACAATTTCATTCCAATTACTTTTGGTAGAAGTGGAAATTGAGGTCTTTACAAGAACAGAAGTATCTCCACAGTCAGAAAGTTGCTTTGAGAGAGAAGTTAATGATGCTGTTGATAGCTAGAAGTAGCACACATTAAGCAGTTTCATAGACTCAGAAAGGTTCCTCTTTCATTTAAAACTTATAGATATTCCCACTGGAAGTAATGGGATTGTTTGAAGTAAAAGGAAATCTGAGAGGCTGTCTGACTGCCCAATACATAATGTATGGTGGTCAAAACAGCACCTTGTAATAAAACAGGAATCCCCAATAGAGGAGGAATGGGACAAATGTGGTTTTATTATTACATTAGGTTGCAAAAGCTTGGTTTTGGAGGAGGACCCTGTATTGCCAGGATTGGTATAAGGATAAATGGCTGATTTCTGTTTCTACATCAGCTGAGCTTTAGAGGGGCTGGCTGGGATCCCCAGAGAAGTCCGGCTGCCAGGGCTTGGACCTCCCAACATGTTAATGGTGCTGAAACTCAGAAGCATCCCTGAGCTCCAGCTTCGTAGGTCGCTTTCCTTGGATTCAGGTGTCTCTGCTTTGTCCTGGAGCTTGGAGATTTACTTTCTGTAAATCAACTGGCTGGAGCACCAGGTGAGTTCCTGGTTTTCCTGTCAGATAAATGCTGCAGAACAGCAAGAAAATAACATATTGTAAAAAGCTTAATTCCCTACAGTCTGGCCTCTGGGAGCTTTTTGGTTGAACCACTGACTGTTTGGAAGCCCTGCTGAAGTCCAGGTGGTTTTGCTTCTTCTTGGCTTTTTTTCTGTGGGGGATTGAAGGCAAGATGAAACTGCGGTTGTAGGAGGGAGGTTTAACAAACACCTAATTGTGTAGAGGGCATAGATAGTTTTAAGTTTATGTATTTGATCTTTCAAAACAAATCACAGAGCATAAACAAGCACCAAAATAGACTTGATTAACTGCAGTTTCCGTCACTGTGCTATCTAGCTGTTTTCAGCAATAGCCCCTAGGCAATATATAGAAATGGGTCAGTGTATACATATTTTCTCTCCTCTATTAGCATTGCAGCGAATTCTGTGCTTCATCTGCCCACGATTTCAAGAGCTACTTTCCTGTCTGCTCCAGCCTTTCTGCTCTGCCTCCGGTAGCTTGGGATCTATTGTTCAGCAAAGATGGCTTGAGCTGAATGGAGACTATCACTGGAGAAAACAAAGCTGCTGTGGCTGCAGGCTAGGGAAAAGAGGATGTCAGATGGGAAACAAGCACTGAGGGTGGGGAGAAGAGGCAGAATAAAAGAAGGGGAGATTCTGCTTGTGTAGGCATGTGGCAGGCAGCTTGCATGCTTGTGTAGTATTAACTTCCTTATTTTTGCTACATGGAAGCCTCTGGCATCCTGACCCTCACAAATACAAACAGATGTCCTCAGGCAGGCCGAGTCCACTGCTGCTCTCTACAGCATCAGCATCTTTTACACACAGGGTTCTTTATCACAAATGGCTTTTTTATCATTTATGTGTTTCAATTATCTTAAACTCGCTTTCTCCTGCTTCAACTTAGTCTCAGAGGAAGAGAGCAAATGGATTTAATGCACTTACCAGCTGAGATGAGTGCTATAGATAACCACCTAAAGGCCAAGTTTTGCAGATTTTGTTTACAGCTTTGCAGTAGTTGGAATGATATGCCAAAATACTGGGCATCCAGCAGCTGCCTTGGAAATGAATGGTAGCTGTTCAGGTGCTTCTGGCTTTTGGAAAGCAAAGCATTGATTTGGGTAGTCACATATGGATTTAGGAAGTGTGACTGTTGGCTGCAGTTTCCGAAATGGTTGGCCCAAATTCCCCAAACCAATACAAGCATGGCAATGTACAGCCACACTAACAGCGTTGAAGAAAAATAGTCAGTTATATCATCAGTGGAAAAGGGAGTTTAAAAGCCCTAAGCTATTTAGAAGCCTCAGTCAAAAATGAAACCCCGTTTTTGGTGCCTAAATCAAATAGGAAAATTGTAAGAATCAGGCTCTTTTGAAAATGTTGTACAGTAATCTCTGTGTTAGGAAAAAGTTTTATCACTTTTCCACTGCCATAAGTCAAGAAGAATATTAAAATGCTTGTCCAGCTCCTTCAACAAATAGTTTTCTAACCTATGGATGCATTTGACTGATGGCTACCAGCTCTGACTCGGAAAACTGGAGCCAGACCACAGAGAATTTCTTTTGGCAAGTGACAGTGTCACCAGAAAATGTTGTTTAAGAAAATCCAAAATTTGACTGAAATTCACAAACCCTTTTAGCTGTTAGAAAAGATCATTATATTTCTAGAGAAGTCTACTTTTTAAAAATTTTTTTTCTGGGAACCGTAAGTAAATAAAATACAGAATTCTCTCTGTTTTACCACCTTGTTAAAAGAAAGAGGAAGAGAGTAGTGAGCAGTGAGGAGCTGAGTTGCCTTATGAGGTCTCTCGTGGACTGAGACCACACTTCTTCAAGTTCCAGGAATGATGTTTGGAAGCTGCAATGGCCTGAAAACAAGACATTCCTCCTTCCAAGTATTTGAAGGGGAAAGAGCAGGCATTGACTGAAGGGGAAATGGGAGAGGTGGTAATCCTGTTGAGCAATCCAGTGATACACCCTTTCCTCACAGTTCCTTCCTACTTGGGTGAGATAAGTAACATTGGAAGGTAGTGACTAAGACCAACAAAGTAGGGTGGTGTCTTTATCTAAGAGAGGTGGGTGTCCCCATCTTGAGATTAATTAATGCTTAATCTGTTTGGAACATTTGTATATTTTGTCAGGGCATGTTCCAAATCATATTTGTAGACCTTTTGGAGCTTAGAAACAAAGTAATTTCCATAGTCAGTCAGCTAGCAGCATGTGATCAACCTTCTTACTTGGAGAGGGGCAGACAGATGGGCACTTGTGGCATTCCTGTGGGTCTTTTTCTACTGAGCAGAGAACTGGAGATACATTTTTTAGATTACTGCTTTCCTGAGCAGTACCATGCAGCTTCTAAGTCCTGATTTTCTATGTGATACAGTAACTTTGTTTTGACAGTAGAGGTTTCATTTGCAGAGACTTAAAGCACAGCTATGGTGTTTGGTACCTGTATTTTTCTGAGCTGTTTTTTTTTTTTTTTTTGGTGTGTTGTTGTTGTTGTTTTTTTTGAGAAATGTTTTTAAGAAAATATTTTTTTCCAACTGGTTTTGACCAGTATCTAATTTTCTTTCAAGGAAGGTTTGGTATTTTCCTGGGTTACTTTAGCACCAGCTTGACCTTGCTTTCTCTAGGCATTTTTCACAAGGCTTCTTAGAAATAGCACACAGGCTAGTTCCCAAAGGCCCACAGAGAAGAAGCTGAAAATCAATTTATTAGCAGTATCTCATTTTGCATGGAACACAATGTGAGTGCAGGGAGAAGGGGCTGGTCATTAATATACATTAGTATCCAAGAAAACCAGTATTTTACAGTTTCTGTACACTGGAAAAGACTTAATTCAGCTTGCATTGCCTACACAATAAAGATGAATAAAATAGAGGGATCACTTAGGAATAAGAAAAGCAGGTTTTAGTCAAGTCAAGGTTAATCAGTGTATTTATATATGGAGCTGGAAAGATTTTTACTCTTTTATTAAACAGCTTTGACAAATTAACATTTAACTTGTTGCACACTGCAAGGGTAACATTAATACTGATAGAAAGTAGCATATTTTTAATCTATCATTAGCGTTTTTCAGTAGAAGAAAATTTTGTGTTAATGTCAGTAATTTTCCTAAAAACTTACTCTCAGCCCTGATAAATAGACGTACTCACTGGAATATTGTTTCTTTACATATGCTATTACCTCTTGGAAGAGTCATTAAGAACATTCTCATTAATACAGCTTGCTCTGTTCTTGCTCCAAGAAAACTGCTCTTGGAGCTGACTGAAAATCAGAAAAATCGCATCTCTTGTGTTGTAAGAATAATCACAAAAAATGTTTCTTTATGTTTTGGCCCAGGTTTGGAAAATTCCCCAAGGACTCTGAAGAAATCCATGAGCAATAGGCAGGCCATCAGTGGTAAAAGTGGCGGAGTGAATAATCAAAGGTCAGTTCTCCATCATCTGCCAGATCTTTGAAAGACCAGATTTATTCACTCACTGTGATTGTGGTGTGATTGCACATGTCATGAAATCCCACTTAGGACTGCAAAATTTCGTGAGAACTAAGCCAGAGCTGGGTCTGGCCTCTCCTTGTTGTGGAATGGCTGTTACGAAATCCCTCCTCCCGAGCCGTGCCTGAACTTCAGGCGATGGCACGGTTGACGGTTAATGTCGCATACCTCCATAAGCAGATGGACTGAAAGAATTTTAATAACTCTCTGGATCTAAATGATCGTTCCTTCCACATTCTTTGTGGCCTCATAGTGTTTATGATAATTCTTGCTCAGGATCCAATCTATGCAGTTTATCCAGCTGTGCCTTTGATGTCTGTGCTGTGGTCTCCAGGGACAGAAGTGGTGAACGAGCGGTTAGTGAGCGACACCCAAGGGGTTATGACATCTTTAACATAAACTCATCAGCATAAGGTTTTTCCTCTGAAATGGATTAAGCAATTTATTTAGCTATAAAACCCAGAAAACTAGTTAAGTGAATTTTACTGGGAAATCAATGAAGTAATAATTATGTGGTAATATAACAGGGGCTGAGGTAACCAGCTTTGGTCTTCTTTCCTTTGTTAATCCATTCCCTCTATCCTCTTTATCCCTGTATTTTTTGAATAGCCGCAAGTTATTCTGGTGAGAGAACTGAAAAAGCATATTGAGAAATCTTTGGGCATATTAACTTTTGTGCTGCGAGATCTTTCTTTCTTGCCTTTGCAATAGATGCAAAAAAGAACCCATCCAGAATTCATTAACTAAAATATTATCTCAAACTCATATTTTTGGATTCTGTTAAATTTTCCCCATTTATATTTCATAGAATGCCTTCCTAATCCTATCTGAGGCATGCCTGTAAGCTAAAGATAAATATGTAAAACTTACCTTTGAATTGAATGGTGTCTAACTATTGCTGCTTTAAAAAATAATAGCGAGCCCCTTGACATTATCTGCAGCAGAGCTTCAGAATTTGTATGTAGGCTGCAGTTATTACAGTTACATAGCAAGCTTTTCCTTCTGATAATTAGACACGAATTAATTTAAAATAAACATCATTTGTTAGGCTGTTATAAATATTAAGAGATGATAAATTGCTAGAAAAAAACAGACCTTCATACATCAGTTATTTTACACTTGCATTTTAGAGTAGATTAGTTAGATATAGCAGTGTGCACATTTAAAGGCTTAAATGGTTTTCAAAGATTTTTTTTTCTAAAAAATGATGCGAAAAAACCCCCAAAACTCATCAGTTATGTGCTGCATATTATTTCTCACAGAAGAATCCTCTTGAAAGCCAGATCATATTATACATATTACCAATGTATTTGCATTTAGGAATGTGTGAACAGAACAGACACAGCTGAATTCCAGGGAAATTAAAAAGGGTAGGACTGAAGGTCTTTTAAAGATAATTTCCTTTCTTTTTCTACAGCCTGAAATGTCTCCAGGAATCAAGCCTGTAGTCAGCAGGAATGAGACTGAAATCATACACTGAATAATAAAAATGACCCCAGCAGTAGTAACATGAAGTGAGCCCATGCCCTTTGTGAACAGCAAACTAGCTGGCAAGGTGCAGGAGGAACAAGCAGATAGTGGCAAACATTAATACTGGGCTACTATTTCCAAATGGATCTGCTTATTTTGAGTGTAATCTGTGCTTCAGACCAAGGTAGTTTTGGGGCATAGAATTATAATAAGGGGAAAAAAAAACAGTGTGCATCCTGAAGGAACTGCTCATATGGGAAAATTAGAGCTGATTGGAGATAATGGATGTATTTTTCTATTAAAGCATCAATGATAATAAAATATAACTTTAACGCTTTCTATGAAGAATTTCAAATTGCTGTGACAAAGTTTAAAAAACAACCGCTCAACTAAAAAATAGCCAAATCCAAGCACAACTACCCTCACACTTCTGAATAACTTCTATGAAACTGAAATATTCCAGCTGAAACAGTTTATCTGTCTTCAGGAAATCAGTTTCACTGTTTTGTGGTGGCTTTAGCTTTCAGTTTATTGCATTTTTCTCTGTTACTGTCTGTGCATTCCAAGAAGCTTTTAGGAGCTGAGGAGGCAGCTGTGTGGTGGGGTCATTTGAGGATTGCAGGAGTCCCTGTCAGAGCTCCCTTAGCTCTTGGCTGGAGATGCACTGGTACTTGTAATACCAAACTGAATCCACACTGAATCCAATTTTTAGAAAAGATCAGGAAACAGGAAGCTCTGGGATGTTATTTTTGTATATGTTAGGAGACGTTTTTCATTTTCAGATAAGTGCTTGCCTGTGGAAGCTTGCGCCGCATATTTCTGTGATAGCTGAGACAGGGACTTTGGATAGAACCGCCCTGACTATTTAGCCTTCTGCACATGAAAGACACCTTTATTTACATAGGAGCAACCAGCAGCATAATAACCTATATACCAGCTAAAGCAGCAGGAGATACAACCTGGCTCTTGTATTTCTTGCTCAAAAATGTAAGACACTGCTTAGAGCTCTATGTCAAAACATTTATTTGATTATTTACTTATTTGCTAATCTTTGTTTTCCATTGCAAAATGCAGAGAGGAGGTAGAAGCAGTTTTGCATGTCTCAAAGCAAGGCAGTGAACCCCAGACCCAGGAAGTAATAGACCAGTGTCAGCAATTTGCCAACTGGAGCCTTTCAGTGGCGTGTGGTCCCAGGGGAAACGCTGGCCACTTTATGTGCCCTGAGCCCCTGTGTATGCAAACACTTCAGGGCTCAGTTCTGCATCCATTTATCCTTTAAAAAGGGAGCAGCTTGTGCATAGCTCTATCAGTTCTCAAAGCCGTGGCTGGATCCAGGGGTCTAATGTGTCTGTTGTTCCTATAAGCTCAAAGGACTTGATTTCCCTCAAAGCGGAATTTTCTGTCCTGTGTGTCAGTGATGAGCCGAAGTGCCGCTGCAGACAAGTGTTGCTGTGACCTGTTTTATGAGTGCAAGATGCTCCACACCTTTGTTGGAATAAGCAAGGCAGAGGAGTCTCCTCAGAGGTGTGGTCTCTCGGGAGCTGGCTGCCTGGCTGTGGTTTTACACATTCAGCCAGCTCGGACGCCTGAATGTAAAATGCCACACTTGGGGGTGAGATGTGGATGTTGTGCTCTTCTCTGGGGAATTCCAGGTCTATAAAACAATGGATGGATTACTCAATACTCATCCATATATGTAGTTTTTAATCTGTGACAGATGTGCTATTGATAATATCCTCCACTCAGTAAGTCCTTCAAGTAAAATTGTTGTGCCAGGTTAAAACTCTAATTTAACTGTGTAAGTGCCCACTGTATGAAAGGCTGGCAGTAGAATGGATCGGGGAGCAAGACCATGCTCAGACACAAGGCTGGGTTTACACATAGCTCTGCTGCAGACTTTGGGCCTTATTCTTCACAAACCTTTCCCATTTGAGTGTAAATCCACTAGTTCTCATTTCCCAGCTGATCCCTTGTATTTTTTATGTGGCTGGTTAGCTCAGAGGCCTCACATCCACTTCCCCCACAGGGATACTGCATGGATTTTGTGCTGTTATCTGAGTCTGAAAAATGATGAGCTGAAAGGCAGCTTAAACTCTTTGTGTATAACCGTGGAAGATTTGTTTGACCCTCCCATTTCTCTTGTATACTGTGAAAGCTGTGCTTTCCAACTGCCATGAAAGTTCATTGGTCTGAGAAACACATCCTAGATTGAACTAATCTCTACACAAAAATGTTTTTAAAAAATGCTGTGAGGGCACTGGATAGGAATGATCTCAGGCATGGCCTTGTGAGTGAGGGAGACCTGTATGGCCCTGACTTGACAGATGATGGGGTAAGGATGGTTGTGCAGTAAGGAGAGAGGCCTGTGATACAGAGCAAACAAGAATCCTGTCCCTTGCTCAGTGCTGTGCATGTTGAGGATGCTTAACATGTAATTACAAATGCCCAGGTGGAAAAGAGACGAGACTGTTGGATTTGCAAATGCTCGTATCTGTTTCAAAGTTGCTTCTCACAAGACTTTAGCTGGAGAGAAGGTCAAGAGTAGTCCAGGGAGGGAAGAATCCAAACTGATGGGAAAATATTACTGCTCCATGAACGCTTGCTGGTGTGGTTTCACCGATGTCAGCAGGAATGTGCTGATAGAGCATCTCTGTTGTACCAGTCAAGAATCTGGCACCACGTATCCCAGTGAGCTCATTCCCAGGGCCACTTTTTCAAGCAGCTGTTCTAGCAATGGATAGAAAACTGCCCGAGAAATTTTAGATTATCCTTCTCTGCCTTATTTTCATAGACTATGTTCCATGTCAAAAATGAGATTGTAAAATATGCCCATATTGATTCAAGATATGTAAGAGGCCTGAATGGAAACAACCTCACACAAAACATTCCTTTTGCTGTTTTGCCTTTTATATCCTTATGGCTTCAGATCTTCTAAATCTCTTAGTATAATTTCTGTATTTTAAAAATGTCTGAAACTCTAAATCATGTCTCCATAAATTATGCACTTAATTTGGAGAAGGTGAGAAATGCTCATTCTTTCATAGGCTAGAGGATGCTCAGATGAGGTGGTAGCAGAACTGAGTCTGTCAAAACCATAAAAAGAAGTGTTAACACTGGTAATTATATTATTCAAGCAAATAGAAATCCTTGGTGGGTGCATTTGTAATGATGCACTGTAAAGCAAATTGTGTTTCATAGATTGAGGTAGTCATAAAACAATAAAGTAATTAAGACACCTTTTGTCTGTCTGCTCCTCTTTGCCTACGTGTGTGGTCAGGGAAGTTTTGTCAGTATTAACGAGGTGTGTTTACATCCTGTTTCCAGTAATGGTTGCCAGTCTAAGTGCATTTCAAAGCCTGAATATTCCCGATTCAAATTAAAAAAAAAATAACCAACGAAACAAAAGACATCCACAACAATCTGAACCAGAGCATAATTGTGCTTCAACAGCTTGGTAGACCTCATGCCTTCAGACTTGCTCTTCTGTCCGCAAAATGTGGCAGCAGCAGTGTCTTAGACTGGGCTGCAGCTGGATTTGAGACTTTTGCTGAGGGAGAGTCCCAGTGTAAGTTTGGCTCCAGGTTTGGATACATTTTTTCTCTGTGCACAGAAGCAAAAATAAGCAATACCTGTGGGTGGAAACTAATTCCATGATTATCTCCTCCAGTTGTGTACTCAATGTTGCTTCAGTGTGGAATACTAGACTGGGCTGAGAGGTTATTACTTTGTGCACAGGAAGTGTTAAAATTCTTCTCTTCACAGTGAGGCTTTTGGACTAGTGCTGAGATATTTTGCTTCAAAAAGTGGATTTGAATCTTTTTAAAGCCAAATAAGTTTTTGTTCCTGGGGGCTGGATCCTCCTCTCTTTCCTGTAGCAGGTTTCCCTTCCCCTTCACTGTGCCTTCGATTCTTTCAGTGGGATTGCTCCCACGTAAGCGCAGTGTAAAACTGACCCCTGTGTTAAACCTGCCCAATGCTGTGAGGAAGAAGGAGGATACATCTCTAGAATTACTGGAAATGGTACAGGCAGATAACATCAGGGAATAAATCCTGGTGAACATCCTCGTGTACAGTGGATCTGTTTAAGAGAACACATAGTGAGTAGCATAAGGTCCCAAATTATAGCAGTATGTGGTTGCTGATACTGGGAGAGCATCGTTTCATCCTTTGGACAAAATCCCATTCTCTGAAATTAACCTTGTAGCTACTCTTTGAGCCAAGTAACCTCTATTCTTTTCCCACTGGAAAAGTGGGAAAGAGGTCATTTTCCTACCACGTTGCTGCGTTTGTCTGCAGTCTGTCTGGGTCTTATCAATTAAACCTTCTTTAAAAAGATGGGAGCCTTCACTTTTTAGGAGCACCTGTGTACCCGCTAGGGACAGAACTGTATGGATTAGGGTTATGGGAATCTCTAGGAACGTATCTTTGTTCTGGGATCAACCAGTAATAGGGTTTTATGTAGAAGGAATAGCAAAAATCCTAGGGGATTCATTCCAATTATATCCCCAATTACGACAAAAGAGTTTTAGTTCAGTTTGGTAGGGTTTCTGCATCCTTAGCTGTTATAAACATTTGTTCCTTTATATGGCAGTGTTAATTATCACTGTTAAAATCTACTACAGGTTCTCCTGTTCCAAGACAAAGAAAAGTCATTAGCCACTTGCAATTAAGAAAGGGGTAAAAAGTATTTTTCTAAAGTTATTTGAAGTTTTAAGAATCAATCTTAATATTGGCATTGGATAAGAGATGGGGATTGATTTCTAACAATTTACTTTTTATAAAATCATTTATCATTTACAGCAATCCATTTTGAGTTTACATTAAATATTGTGTGTTCCTTCTGTCTTTATTTTGATGTAAACACACTGCTGAGTTTGCTATGCAGATATTATATGGTTCTTTATTAACTCTTCACTCAAGAGAAGGCTGATATAGCTGCTCAAAGCTAAGAAATTCTCTCATAAATCCCTGACATATTTTCTTTTTTTTTTTTTCCTAATCACTGTTCAAAATAATGTGGTGCTCTGTTGCCCTTGTAACATTGACAGATGATTAATTATAAATTTGGGGTACTGTGGTTCAGACAGAAACCTAATTGGGTATTTGTGAACCAAATGTGAAAATGTTGAATGCAGGTCCATGCTTCGGTGATGCTTTGATATCTCTTTTCAGAGGTTAAATCCTCTGTTTTGAAATATATGAATACACACTGTCTGTTTCTCTCTAGTGGATGTATATGTTTCCAGGCAAAATCATAATTCAGCTTCACATGAGGTGATGAAGCTTTATCAGTAACTTCAGGGTAAAGAACATTTTAAAGAATATCTGCATTTTCTTTGAAAAAAGCTGTACCTTAAAAATTCTGGATACCTGGGGAAGACCTTTCTAAAACTTAAGAAAATATGGAAATTCACAGGTAGAATGCCCTAAACAACAGTTTTGCTTTGCATCTCTAACCTTCCCTTCTGTGCTGCTTAGAATAACACATCGATAGAAGAGAGGGTGTCTGAGGCACTTTGGGGTTAAGTGCCTTGAGGATTTGGCAGCCTGGTACCAGCTCTTCGGTTGCAGATTGCTTCAGCCACGTCTGGTCCTCATTTCACTATACCAGAACATATGGATGAGTCTGGTAGCTTTGTTGTAGTGATTTGATTTTATTTGTAGAATTTTCCCACAGACCAAAAATTAAGCCCTTGCTTAAAGGTTTTGTAAAGGTTTTGTTACACCCTGACTTGTGAGGATGTGGAGGTGTTCCTGTAAATCTTGCTGTGGGTTCTGACACCAAATTGTTCACTTCAAACCATGTTTTAGTGGCAGGGACTCCTGTGAAAGAGAAATATTGAAACCTACCTAGGTGGGATTGAAACTGAAGGGGTGTTAAAATCATCCATTAGAAACACAGTGTTGGAAATAATTCTATGTAGAGGAAATAAATAACAATTTTTGGATAAAGAATTGTGTGATATTAAAAGCCAAGAAGCTACGGGACTTTTAGAGGCTGAGATCAAACAATTAAGGTACTTTCCTGCATTTATTGCTATCTGCAGGTTCGTGTGAAGCACATCCCTGAGTCAAGGTCTGATGACTGAGATGGGTATATTGTCTAAGATTTCTCTACATTTGACTGAAGAGCATGTCTGACGAAACTGTTTAATGCCAGGGACTTAAATAAATTGTGAGCCTTTGGGTTCCCCCCCCGAGAAATGGATAATCTAATTCCAATCTCATATTCCCTGCTTCTGTCATATCTTCCCCCTTTTCCTTTCTTTGTGCATAGCTCAGAGCATCATGAGTTCTAAGTGGGGCAATGAACATGAACCTCTACTACAGTCATATTTATTTCTACCACATCATCATCCCAAAGTCCATTTTCCCCTTGCTTTTGGTGGAAGGGAAAGACTCAAGAGTTGGACACCTCTGTCCTTAAAGGAGTATCATGGCCTAAAGATGTATATAGAACATGTAATGCTATTTTCAGTTCATTATATGCACATGATTCCTGTAATTAGAGGATGATAGGGTGAAATTTGCTGTGACATAGTGTTCTATGATTCACTTGCTTGCACTTTTTTGAAGTCCCAATGTAAGGAGAGAATATCAGAGCCAAATCTGAGGCAAACTACCTTCAGCCATTGATGTCCCTGAGCATGTCAGTCATGCACTGAAGCTGCTGGCACAGCTGGTACTCCACACACAACAGGGAGTATTTTTAACACTAAAAATGTGAGTGTGACAGGTGCACATTTTATTAGAACTTTTTTATTGTGCATTAGTGGAGAGTAGAGAGCTAGCAGCACTTTAACAAGTCTTCAAGTAAGTGAGAAAACAAATGAAGGTCTATGGTACATATTCATGTTTGTTAGCCCAGTATGGGTAGTTCACAGCAGCCTAATATTTCACTGTTTCAGAAAAAAACCTAGATGAATTTTGAGCAGCTTGCACAGCCAGAACCACTCATTCTTTTTTATGAGCTTCATTTGCATTTATACTCTTCCCTGCTGTTGTTGAGTACGCCCCTTTCACTTGTCCTAAATCTACAATTGCACTGGCTGCACTTAAGTAGCTGTTTCCTACTGATATATTGATTATCACACTAATTACATCCGGGGTCTACAGATAGGCTAAGAGAACTAATTTATTTGAATTTTTAATAGGGGTGAAAACTCTCCACAACTAATTAATTCTACAGGGATGCGTCAAACTCTTCTCTTTCCTTCTCTTCTTTCTCCATCAATGTTTTTTGCAAGTAAGGGTTGTGCTAAAACAAGAAAACGGGGGACAAAACACATAATGCTTTTGTCTGGTAAACTTTCATATCCTTCTATTTTGATAGGCTTGGGTTTTTTGTCTGCTTTCTGCTTGACTGGATATTTCTTTTTATTTTTTCTGATGTGGTATCATACAGTGGGCCCTGGTTCTGCAATCAGCTCCATGTACGCAGCCTGCTGTGCCTATTAAGGTCGGAGAGGGTGGCTACTTAGCTGGAACACACTGCAGAAATGGGCCATGGATATTAACTCATCAGTTTATAGCTGGAGCAAAAATCTTTTTTTTATAGCCACCTTAGTGGGTTTATATGCTTGTGTTTCGTTCAATTTGACATAGAATTGGACGTCCTCAATAATTTTATGAACCTTTCAATGGGGCTTTCTCTAATTGTGAAAATTTCCAGATGTTTTTCTAACTTTACCTGAAATCAGCTAGTCTCAAATCCCAGGCACTCTCTGATGTGCTTTCTTTGACAGGTACTTCACAGACTTTTTACACTGGATTAAAAGATGTTTTAAAATGTCAATGAAATGGAGGTTTGAGTACAAGCCATCAAGGGAAGCTGGATAGTGCCTGGTGATAGATTTGCAGTGTAATGAGACTTTTAGCCTCTTACATCTAGGCCTTCTCTTTGAATCTAGGGTGTGGAGAGTGTGAAAGCTATTACCACTGGTTGGTGATTCTTTTGTGGTTTCTCTAAATTGATCTGTTGATCTCAGGTCTTGTGAAAATGTCCATTGCCAGTGGATTTTGATGCGTCTGCAATGATAACTGCAGTACAAAAGTCAAAGGACTGCATATTACCATCATAGCCTTAATGAGGACCATTCCTCTCACACTTTGATAGGTCCTAGGAGAGGTATTGATCTGGAGAATGTCTATTTTCTGGTGTTTTTAATAGCATGCCTATGCCAGGATGTTGGCTTTCCCATTTGTCAAGACTGTTGTTTCCGTGAACACAGAACTTGACTGAAAAAAAATAGGTACAGCTACACTCATTTACCTTGAATTTTTTCTTCAGTAGTGTCTTAGAACAAACTTGCTTGAAAAAACACTTAACAGGGCAAGCCCAGAGGCTTTCTTCACCTCTAAATCAATTTTACTGGGAAAACGGAAGTTAAAAAAGGTGTTTAAGTATCACAAACAGAAATTTAAAATGGACACAAAAATGAGTGTGACACAAGAAAAAACACTTTCTGAGCTTGAGCTGAGCTCAGTAAGAGGTTTTGCAGCAACATTGTGGGCACTGTAATCCATAATTTAAAGCTGGACATTTTAGAAAGAATTACATTTAGTTTAGACTGGAAGGCATTAGAATATAAATCAGAGACCCTCTATCTCAGAGAAGTTTAAACAGCTTCAAAGGTTAAGTAGAAGATATAAAACTGTTATGGTATGTTTGTTATGGGCCTTCAAAGAAAGCAGCGAAGCCAGCAGGATGGCAAAGTTACTTCAATATTGTGAGAAAAGGTTCCACATGGTTTGGGAGCAACTCATGGGATTTGGGTCTGGGCAGCAGGGATGGGAGCATCCCAGCAGCATTTGGAAAATTTACCTGAGGTTTATGCATGGAAATAAAGCAGTTTTAAAGCTCTCAGTTCAGCATATACCCATTGCTGGTCTAGAGAAGAAAGACAGGAATCTTGAAAAACTCTGTAAAGGAAAGAACTTGTGAAACTGATTTTAACTGTGGTGTGGGTAGTTGGTTGGGATGTCAGAAAAGGACAAACATGGTGGCTATTGGCTCTTGTAAAGAGAAATCCAGGAAGTGTAGTACAGACTGACCGAGAAGACAGTTTTCCTGAGGAGAATGCTACAGGCAGACAGTGAAGGGAAGAATTTGTGTGGACTCCTTTGAAAATCCTCCCTTTAATCTCTGTACACCTTTCACAGGCAGAGCACTTCTGTCCTCTGCCTCTGTCTGTCTGTGGGCTGTGAGCTCCTTGGAGCAGGACCCACCTCGCGTCGTGGGCATGGACAATACATTGTAAAGGAGCCCAGGAATGAGCTGGAACCAATAACAAATGTGATGCTTAGTTAAAATTGTCACTGATAGGGACTTCTTAGCTTTGCAGTGATGACACCTCAAGATGTGACACCATATCCCTCTCTGTCCAGAGTACGAACTGCACCGTCTACACCTGAAGCAAATTGGAGCCATCCAGAATTATGAAGTAGCATGTATTGTGGATGGACAGGGATGTGGTCATGCAAATTTCATTGAGGTTTTGGGAATTGTGATCAAATCTTGAGGTGTGATCATTGAAAATTAATCAATCCGTGGAAGCTCCTTGTTTAGTAACATTCCCTCTTCTCACACTAAACTAAGGTGTAACAGATTTACAACAGCTCTCTGCATCTGATCCTGAACTCATTACAGTGGCCTCTTTCACTCCAAGCTATGTTTTATTCCTCCTGCATAGTTTCAGCGTTTCTCAGTTTAGAAGCACTGACAGTTCTTCTCAAATACCTCTCCCAGCACCAGCTCCCTTTCACTCCTGGGGCTGAAACAGGCTTTTTGAAAACATTCATCTATTTTGGAGTACGAAATTACACTCTGAGGAGCAATCCTATGAGGAAGGAGAGAAACAGGAACAGTCAGCAAATATATGGTCAGAAAAGTCAAAGCTGGGGGAAAGGGGGCGGTGATTTATGAATTTACCAAAGCAGAACTGCAGAGAGAAAAAAAAGTGAAGAAAGATGGTGAAGAGAGAAAAAAGAGAACATGGGATAGATGGAATGATAGAAGGGAAAGAAGAAGCTACAAAATTCATTTTTAAGAAATAAAGAAGGTGAAAATTGTTTGTTCTTATGTACTGAGACAGTGATTCCTGTGGTTCCTTGAGGGCAGTTGGAGGACTCTGTTACACTGAGCATCTAGTACAAACCCTGACCTGTTGGGTCATGGACCTTGTAACTGGAGATTATACTTGTAAATCTTGAAGTACCCTCCTTTAGTTATACGAACTGTCATGACCACAGATAAATGCAAAATGGGAGCTTGCTTTGTAGCGGGCTTCAAAATGCTGGAACCCACTTTTGTGATTAATTGTGAAAATCAAAATTAATCAACATTTTTTACAGAAGACCATTTGGAAGTAGTGGGGAATGCTTCTCTCTGATTTGGATAGATAGAGAACTTTGACGGGCTTAACACTTTATTTCATTTTCAGTATGTATAAAGATGCATAAGGTAGAAAGTGTAAATAATATATAATGCACTCTTCCATAGGAAGGCAATGACATAAAAACATTAAATGTGCCTTTCCAATACTTTCTGTCCTGTTTTCTCAGGAATATTTTTCTGTTCCTCAGTTGGAATATTTTTCTGTCCTTCTTTCAAAGTGAGACTACTACTTAATTTTTGTTGGAAATGTGTAGTCTGAATAACACACAATTGTCTGACCAGCTCCATCTGGGATGATGTGACCACTGCAGTTTATGGAGTATGGATTAAAAAGTACTCCCCTCATAAAATCAGAGGGACAGAGAAAAAGCATTAATTATTTATGTTGGCTGCGATTTTGACCCAGAAGCTTTGAACATGCAATACGTGTTATTTACTCTGTGTCACCATCAATGCCAGGCAGGAAGGCTATTAACAGGCTTTTCTTTCAGGACTGGCATTCCTTCACACAGTCCCCACCACCCTGTCTTTCCTCCCTTCCTTGTTTTCTTTAAGCAGAAATGCTCTTCTGTGTTGAAATGGATGTCCTGTGCATCAGGGCTTTTAAGATTTTTTTGAGTGAATATGGAATCTGGGAAATTTCTGTTTTATGACTTAGGTCCTACTGCAGTTTTATGACAAGACGAGTTAAACAGTAAAATATTCTTTGGATTGTCTTTACACATCACTGTTTTTTACTGCAACGGCTTAACAGGTTTCTGATATATTTTGCTTTCTCTACAGCCTGAGAAACTGGTGTTCAATAACTGTCTGCTGGCTGGTTCATAAAGAGGCCGCTCTGACAAACTTCACACTCAGGGAGTCTTGTTGGCATCTGATTTTTGAGGGAAGGAAAGACTAAAGCAAAAGTACATTCGGATAAATTTGTGGAGCTGTTACTGTGCTGGTCTTGCTCGTGTCACACATTTGCAGCAGTGACTGGTGAATGCTGTAGGAGGTGACGGCTGTTTCTGAGGGGAAGGGTGGGCGTGCGCCGATGCCTGAAAGAAATCCTGGGTGGAGGTGTTCTGATGTCCAGGATTCCCAGGCAGTGGTGCTATAGTGAGAGGATGGAGCCAAACAGAGTGTTAGAGTTCCCTTGCCTTCTGCCCTCTCGTAAGAAATGCCTGACTGGTGATACCAGGGGTAGTGGGGAGTGAGGAGGGATAGGAGGTGAGGTTTGGGTAGCAAGGGAGCATGAGGCATAGCTGGGGTTGGAATGGCTGATGGGATTTGTGCATTTTATGGTGAAACCTTAGGCTTTCACACCTTGGCATTTGCTGAAAGAAAGTGGCTCTTGTCCAGCTAAAGAGAATAGAAGCTGCTTGTTATCCCAGGCAAATTCTTCCCTGTTAAATTTCACGGGTTAAGGAAATAAGAGCTGTGCATTTTAGGGAAACAGTCTTTGCATTTGTTTTTATGGTGATTGAGGACCCCTTCTAGAGAGCAAATCGAGTTCTGAAACATTTGTTACAATGTATAATGAATATTGTTTCAACTAGAAAAGACATAAATCTTATGAAAGGAACATTTCCAGATTACACCGAATAAACAAACACAGGACTTCTAGTTCTGATATATTCTGCTTGGCATTTCTGCTCATTCTTGAAGGAATTTTATGTTTAAACAGGGACCTTTTCCCTCAATCTAGTTCTGCTATTGTAGATAGCTGAGTCCTAGTTCAGAGAGCATCAACACCAAAAACGAGGGCTGAGCTTTGCCATTCAATAAAGCAAAAGAACATTTCCTTTGCCTTTTGGAAATGACAATACAAATGAATATACTTAGGTTTCCTGCATAAACCACTTTTTTCTTTTTTTTCAATTTTGACAACACAAGTGATATCTTGTCATTGAAGGCTACTGAAAGCCAAAGACATCTGCCAGCTCTGAGAACCTAGGTACAGCTGTTGCTGTAAAATTAGAACTGGAACTTCTTAGGGATGCACTGAACCCTGGAGATTCCTTTGCTGACCAGAGATGAAGAAGATCCAGGGTGTCATTATTAGCACTTGAACTATCACTCAGAATTCAGTTCTTGTGATTTCATAGACGGGATGTGCTGCCAACAGAGACCATCTAATAAAAGCACGACTTAGTAGGAGAGAGATCAACTGTGGTTTGGTACCAAGGGGTTGTTGAAGAACTAGCAACGAGTTGAAAGTGAGAACAGGTTTTCTGACCCTAATTGTGTCCCTGAGAGCATTTTTTTAAATCTTGGATGCCTAAATTGGTAGGAACTTTGGATCTCCTCAGTGAGAAAGAAGTGGAAGCTGCCATTTATGGCTGCACAGAGGAGCCCAAAGCAGAGAAATCTGCCAAACCTCTGTGCTTATTCACCAAGAAAAACTGCTTCTTTCAAGTCTGCTCTCAATAGCTCAGCCAGTGTCTCCCCTCATTTCAGTGGGGGACTTCTGGGGAATGATGGCTACAAATGACCAGTCTGTCCTTATCAGTTTACCCATACAGTCCTACAAAGAAAAGGACATTGCTTGCCTTTAACGTGTATCCTGCTACAAATCATCATCTTTACTTCAATGGCCTTTTGAACAGTGGATCATATTTCAGCACAGTAGTCAATACTGATCTTTCTCCATTTTCCAGTAGCATGTAAGGGCCCTAAATAAAGTACAGATTAGCTGAGGAAAAAATAAAAAAGGAGATGCAAAAGACTGTACACAGGAAATAACATAAATTCAGTATTTTAGTCTTTCTTCTGTAGACAAAGGATGAATGGGACTGGAGGGCCAAGGGTGACTACAGCTACAGGGGGAGAAATAGTCACCTGCCCTGGAATGACAATCAGTCCCATTTGTGAAGACGATTTTGCTTTCTTATTTTGTTGTATACTGCTTGGGAACTGAAAACTATGTTTCCTCATAGCAGCTCAGTGATGTGTATTTTCTGATGCTGTATTCCAGCCTTATGGTGAGCTTGAAAGGAGTCCATGGTGTTGTTACAGTATGTGAGGAAAATTATTTTGCTAGTAAAATTCTCGTGCAAACCATAGGCCAAGTCAAGACTGTTTGGCACTGCAATATATAATAGGGCAATGGAAATAGTGTTTATTACTATAATACAAATGCTCACTGTCATGAGAAATCTTTTGCAAGACTGCAGAAGTTAAGTAAATGTAAGAAATTATCTTTCATGCATTTTCCTGAAGGATTTAAATCTTGAAAATATGGTTAAGAAATTACCTAATTCTTCTTGAGACACAAATTTGGAGACTACTGAGGTGGCAGGTTACAACACATTCTTCTGGAGTCACATTTCTCTTAACTACAAATCAGAGACTATAAGATTATGTGTTTGGAAATAAATATTTGTATGACTGTACACAGATTCCCATCTCTCTGACTGGAGGCAAATGTGTATCTGCTTGCATGTATTTGGAAATAAATATTTGTATGACTGTACCCAGACTGATGAAAGCTTTACAACCGGCTTTAGAGGATTAGACCTGGTTTTGAGACATATCTCTGCTTTGATAATCTTTCAGGCTTTAGGCAGCATCTCAGGTAGAGATAGTAGAATTTTTCTGTGAGGTTTTTTTGTTGTTGTTGTTGTAGTTGATACTTTTTATTAACATTTCAAAGTTGCACAAACAGAATGAGGAACGTGGACAAACCATGAAACCTGTGAAATGTTTCCAACTTGTTTGGTGAATGGTGATGAAAACCCTAGACTGAGATGCAGGAGATTGCACTGTTGTCTTTGCTTCCTGTACCCAATTTGGTCGCAGTTCAGAGGACCAGAGCTAGGAGCTTAGGGCCATGGTTAAATATTAAACAGCCGTGCTGTGTAAGCTGGTTTTAGCAGTCTCTGCCCACTGCCTCTCCACTCCCTTGTGCCAGCACAGCCAATGTGTGTCTGTGCAGTGAAATGCATCAGCTGAAAGATAACTTCGCAAAAAATAAAAGGGAAAACACTGAAAGAAAAGTTTAGGTTTCAGGAGGACCAGTTCCTCATGCAGTTCACAGTGTTACCTTGCAGGAAGCTGAGCTGGCACAGCCTTGAGAGCTGTGTAGCAAGAGGAGACCTGGTACTGCAATGAGTACTGAGGTCTCAGCATCTCTACAAGGGATATGTCCAGAGAGGGCCAGCCAGTGAATCTCAGAGAGGGTTTATTGGGATACCCCTCCTCCTCTGAGGTTGCTAAGCCAGGAATGTGTGCCAGCCTCTTCGGGACACAAAGCACAATTTATCATTTCCATTTTTGATCTAAAATACTGTAGGAATATCTGATGTACCACAAAGGGCAGAAGAAAGTATTCCTGCTTTGGTGAGGTTTCCAGCCCATTTTACAGATTCTGATTAGATAATTTTGGTAAAATTCTGTAAAACTCTTGAAGTTTACAGTGCTTCTGACTCAAGCAAATCCAAACCCTTTTGGCCTGTGTGGGGAAGGAAGAAAATAACTTGGAGTAGGAAGAAGGGCTTTGGTGAAAAGTGGGAATAAAGTGTGATGTGGAGAGAAGAATAAAGTATTTTTGTCATATCTTTTCACATTTGAGAATCTGTACATGATCTCTCTGTGTTAGTTTCTAGAATTAAATTTCAATGTTCTTAAACATTGACAAATATTCTATGTAAATTTGTGGTGCTAATGAGAAACTTAAAAGCAGGCCTTCGAAAATCAGAAGTGTCATGGATGTTTTCTTAGTCTGACCTGTATGGCTCCAACGATTTTACCCTGGTTTTCCTGTTGTGGAGAGAATTATTGTCCCAGATGGTGACAGCACTTCCGACCCTCACTGGGGCATCTTGGGGAGAAATGTGTTTAAGCTGTGAGGCTCTAAAACGCTGTGGTAGTGGGAACCATGGAAATACAATAGACAGAGCTTGGTCATTGCACACATCCGTCTCCTGCTGCCTTCTTCAGAGAGGGGAATGTTTGCTCTCATTAAGAAATGCCTGTCTCAGAGGAAGTGCTGCTTTATGTTTCCAGCAGGGCTCGGTGACTCCCAGGCTTGGAACAGTTTGAGTTTCTCTAGGACAGACCTCAGTAAAAGTTTTTAGGTTTGTCATGCACCAGGGGCCCGGTGAATGACTGCGTGAATGGCATCTTTATAGACTCCTTTATAGCAGGAGTTTCCTGGGTGGATGGCAGTCAGGCTGTAAGTTTCCCAGAGCTCAGACTTCTGTATGGCTTAGATCTGGCCATTAAATCACAGATGTTTCTTTGAAAAAGCTGAGTGTGCACGAAGTCACTCCTTTCAACATAGCGTGTCTAACGACTTGTGGAAAGCACAGGCTGAACGGAACTGCTATTTGATTTAAGTGTGTGTTTGGTCATTCAACATACAAAAGACCTGGCATGTGGCTGTGCTCCTGAAGACAAAGAGAATGATGCATAGTGTTTGCAGATATTTATGTAAATATGTTTGCATTTGAATCTCTACCTTTAATAAATAGCTGCTGAATCCACAGTGTTCTTAACAATAAATGTGTGCTGGGCTAGCTAATAAGTATAGATCTGAACACCAAAACAATTAGAAGTGCTAAATTTACAAAAAATGCCATATGTATGTCTTTGTATGTACATCTGTGTGTACATAAAGATCATTATATTGTGAAAATGGGCACATAGTGCAGTCTGTCCAATCTCAAATTGGGGATATGAGTGAACAATCTGCTCTCAATCAAAATAAAATGCTTTATGTACAAGCAATGTATATAGAAGATTTTTTTTATACAAGCAGGAAGATTTTTTACACATGCTTCACTCCCACACTAGACATTTTAAGTACTTAAATGCCTAATTTCTAGACATTTTAGAACTAGCTGAGAAGAGGATGAGAGACTGTATTCATGATGGCTGCAAATAGGAAATAAAACTATTTCCCTGTACACCAAAATATAAAAAATTGCATTTCAGGTAAAATCTTCACCAAAGTAATGTGAACTTCTCCTTGCTTCCCTCCTTCTTTCCTCCACTGTTGCAGTGAAAACTAAACTGCCCTCTTGTATAGGTTATCATTTCCAGACCTGAACAATGCTTATCTAGCAGAGCAGCCGGACAAATAACACAGAACTCAGCAGGATGAGGCTCCATGTTTTAATATGGTGAAGTCAACCATTCAAAAGAAGAGCAAAGTCAAATAATTTTTAACCATAGAAACAGCTTGTGGATCATTGAAAAGCAACACATTTGGAACACAGATGGCTGTTTTTTCTCCCCAAAAATAACAAACGAAGAAAAAACCCCCCCTTTGTTACTTTTATTTTTTATGCAGTATTTATACTGACTAGCTATTCAAAGCTCCTTCTGGACAAGCCAAATGAGGTCTTTGCACTGATGAACACCCGGTCCTAATTATTTTTAACAGAAAAAGAGATGATGGTTGGAAAACTTTTGAAATGGGGTTATATTTTCCTTTCTTTTACTCTGATGAAGTTTTTTCTTTTTAATAGAAATAACTCACTTAGATTTGTAAATACGAAAAATGGTGTGTGGCCCAGTTAGGGGCTGATAACCTCTGGCATTAGCTAATGCTGAGAGCAATAGGCTGTCTTCCTAATTAAAGGGGAACTGGGCAAGGATTTGCAACTGCACATGCTTGGATAAGAGCAATCATTTTTTCAAGATGTGTGTCAGCCACTGACTACATCAGGTCTGTGCCACTCCTGAAGCCTGGCATCAATCACAAGTCCAAGACACAGGCAGACCTCTCAACCTACTGCATGAGACCTCCAGTCCTGATGTGATGAAAACACATGACAGAGTTGGTTACATCGCAGCCATGGGGCTTTGTCTGGGATCATGTCTTGGCAGGGACTATAGCATGAGCCTCTCAGTGTGGAAAGAGACCTGCGTGGATGTGGGGCACTGTTAGGAGTTAGGCATTCACTTGGGAAGGATTTAATCCAGGAGAGTAGTGTCTACCTTCCTAAATCTTCTTAGGAATGAGGTCATGCTACTGCCCTGCAAATGGTCCTTATCCTGGGCTTGGTGAGTGGGATTAGCAGGGTTGGATTATGGGTGAATGAGGGCTAGTGGTTGTGTGCTGGCCTTACACACACCTCAGGAGCTCAAGCAATAATTTCTCCAGCTTTCTTCTGCAGTGCACAGCAGCCTACAACAGATTCCTGATATTTTGCTCCTTTAAAACACCGAAGCGTTTTAAATCCTTAGATGCAGGGTGCCTGAGACAACCAACATTAGAGAGTCTCCAGGAAGCAAGTTATTTCATAAATAAGGAAATAATTAAGTCTGCATAAGATTGTCTGCTCCAAAATCAAATAAGGTTGTAAAATGTCCAACCCCACTCCAGCTCATCCCAAATAGAATCAGCAAAAAGTATCCACAGTGGCTGCTTTGGCTGCTGGGCTTGTTTTACGGTGAGTCATTGTCTCTGAAGGCCATGTGTGTGCTACCAGGGGAGATTCTGTTAGCATCCATCACTTCAGCAGAAGATGGAAAATAAAACTGGAACTCTCTTGCTCTTTCTTTCTTTTGTTTGTACCAAAGTGGCTGCTTTAATAAGTGTTTAAATGAGGAGTAAAAAAGGTAAGATAAAGAATGGCAGAAAATTAGTTGTTCCTGGCATTCTCATGTTCCAGCGTATTTCCTACGGCACTGTAAAGAAGGATTTTATTTTTCCAAATGGTATTTTTGGAGCCATACACCTAATCAGTACATGCTCCACAGTCTTCCCATCTTGTACCTAGTGAAAAGGTCACGCAGCGCCTGACAGCAAAGAGCATTTGCTCAGCAGAGGCTTTTTTCCTTCTATGCTGCCTGCATTTCATGTAGCCTCATTTCTTGCACACCTCTGGTGTACAAAGCTATTTCAAGGGCAGTTGTGCTATTGCTCTTCCATGACACAACTTGGAATCCACAACCATGTTTTTGTTGGGGTTTTTTTGTTTCTTTGGTTGGTTGGGTTTTTTTGTTTGTTTGTTTTGGCTTTGGTTTTGGTTTTTCTTGGTGTCTTTTAAAATTTTTTTTCCATAAAAAACCCCTGCTTTTAGAAGTCTCATGGCTGGGCAGCTCAAGATGAGTTGGCAGAGCAGTTAAGGATGATGTCCTGCTCATGAAAAGCCCGACCAGTCTCAGATGTCTGGGAAGCTCGATATCTATTTTCATTTACAAGTTCATTACAAGTTCTCCCACGCAGAAACTGAGAGGGCTTGAAAGGGGACTGAGCTGA
Organism: Oreocharis arfaki; assembly: GCA_013398015.1. Taxonomy (NCBI): domain Eukaryota; kingdom Metazoa; phylum Chordata; class Aves; order Passeriformes; family Paramythiidae; genus Oreocharis; species Oreocharis arfaki. The sequence goes on along the minus strand of VZRR01010587.1, from coordinate 12,753 downwards.
TTTGCAAATAGAACCATGCAAATAGATGCCTGATGTTTGGCAATGCTACATAAAAGGAAGGTGAGGAGAACATCAAACAGAAGAGTATTAATAGCACGGTGTTAATTTGTGGGAATGAGTTTCCAGGTAAAGAGGAAGTAGGATGTGCAGTGATCTGGTAAAATAGCTACGTGAGCTAATGTGAAGCAATCATGTCTTAAAGATGTATAAAGTACCTTTTTGAGATTGCTTAATTGGATAAAAGATGTATGAAGGGAGACATAACACCATGGCTTCCAGCTCCTTTTAGAAGAGGCCTTTAATTACTTTTTATATAGAGTTAAGTTTATGGGAAGCTATTATGAGTAAGACAAGAATTTCTTTCTTTGCTTTTAACTTTTTTTATTAGTAGTTGTCAAGACAGTCCCAAGCCAAACCCCTGCATCTGAGAACTTTGATCTTTAGAAAAGTTCATACTGACTTTAAATTTTGTCTTATCCTTCATCCATTTGATAAGTCTAAAACTCCCACTTTTATAGTATTAAAGGAAAAGAAAATATTAAGACTGGGTGATTTTTTTTTCAGATAAAATAAGAGACTTAAGAAATCTTGAATCAAATCTGAGCACTTTCGCAGGTTGCAAAATTTTTTTACAAAATCTTTATAAGGAAAAGTCAGGTTTGCTAACAACTTAGCACTTCCTCACTTCAGCTGTAGTTGGAAGCACTGGGATATTGTGAAGAAAAAATTATTTTATGTTCTTCAAGAACAGAGGATATGGTAAAAAATATATATATATATTTGAATTTTTCATGTTTAGGTACTGTTTCTGGTTGTATTACTAATTATGCAGTTTCTTATCCCTTCTTAAAGTTATTTTCTGGATAAACAGTGTATAGAACATTTTTTTACTGTAGGATCTGTGGGAACCTGGAGGTGACCACTGAGGGAAGTAACACTTAAGTTCCAAACAGGCAGGGTTAAAGTGCTGCTTTTTCCAGTCCCACTGCAATCAGAGAAGTGACTAGTACTACTGTAATGATGAGATGAGTAGATGCTCCCAAAGATAGGTGAATATTAAAGGTTGAAAAATCCTTGGGGAATCACATGCCCTTGTTATGAACCACTGGAAATATGCTTCATCATCCACTGCCTTCTGTGAGTGGATGCCAATTATATGAAAGCCCATCTCTCTGGATCTGTTAGTGCTATTTCAGTGCTTGGGGGCTGGAGCTTAATACAATATGCTCTTTTCTTCTCTGACTAGTAAAGCAGCACAAAATAGAATTATTAGTATAAACACACGTTGCCTAAAAAATGTAAATCCAGCAATTAGACTTTTCCCTGGTGGTGTGCTCTAATGAGTGTTACCATATTCTTTGTGTTGCTGTAGGGGAGCAGTGGGTGTAGCAGTGGGGCTTGGCTAATTTACAAGGGAATCCTCAGGATACAAAATTTTTCCTTGATAAGAGGAGAAACAGCTTGTATTCCAAGCAATATTTATCTCAGACAAGCTTGCCTCCCAAATGTACAGCACTGGGAGCATCAACATTTATAGCTCATGATATGATTGCTGAGGCCTTCTGACATGTGTGAGCTGGTGAAAACCTTTATGGAAGGAGTTACTTAATCCTCTTTAGTCTTGAGAAACACTGTGTAGGTGTAGGGAAAGCTCTGACAGGCAAGAGGTGGCTGGGGAGGGTTACTGGACACTTTGAGAAGTTTGATGTTTCCCATTTTGGTTGAAAACGATATTTGCTCTTTCTCCTTGGTGCAGAGAGAGTAAGACTGTTGGTGTGTAAGACTGTTGATATTTTATGCCGTCATTTTTGTAATTTGTGGTCCCCTGTTGTGTGCCTTGGTTTGTATGTGGTATAATGACCATGCTGCAATTACAGATGGTAAAACTCTTTGTAAAATTGAAGTGGAAAATGCTTCTAATTTGAAAGTAAAATGCTGGTATTGTCTTGTCAAGACAGAATCTTATACCATTGTGTGACCTCTCTAGAAAAAACCTGACCCATGGTAATCTAATTATTGTCTGTTGTGATGGGCAGATAACAAAGTAAATATTGGAGTGGACTGATTGCCATTTCCACTTCAGGAGAGGGACCTTGACAGCCTTATTTCACCGAGCCCAGCTGCTTCTACTTTTTTTTTTCCTTCCGTGTGATGAGTTAGTACTTTGTGGTGTTGGGGGAACTCTAGGGCAGCTGACAGTAACCCTGAATCATATCTTGGGACTGCTGAGTGATAACTGTTCCCTGTCTGCTTGAGGTTTCTTTCAGCCTCAAAGCTATCCCTGTTGGTGGCAGAACCCTGGCAAAATATAAACTAATGGGGGATGTGGATGCTTAGTGTCCTTAAAAATCAGCTTTGATACTGGGGATTGAGATTTGGATCCACAAATGTAAGCAACCCCAAATACAAATGTAATTTGTATGGTACCTAAGTAATGAAAGAAGATGGAAATGACATCAGGGTGGATATGTGTGCTTGAATGCTTTGGTTTGTTATCAAATTTCTATGTGGTTTTCATTATGTATTCTTGAGGGTTCATCCAAGGAGTTTTCTGCAGGCAGGCAGAAACTCATTTTTCTTTTACTTTAAGCCAACCAAAAGTTGTGTAACCGTATCAAATCTAACCCAAGCTTTACAGAAGGACACAGCCTTAGAGGTGATACAATGCACCCCTGTGGTTGGACTTATTAATGTGAGAGATTTTCTTTGTGTATTGTGAGACCACCACAAAGGACAATGTATGGCTGCTGAGATGGATCCATTCATTATGATAGTTTAACAAAATTCAGCTTATCTTTCAGGAAAGAGCAGAGCAAGGGGGAATCTGAGTTTTAAGCAGGTTCACGTCAAGTTTTGAAGCAGCTCAAGCAAGGATATTAAGAGAAAAATTCTTGGGATCCTCGGTCAAATGCTTGGCAAACTTGATTCTAGGCTGGAGTGAAGTCAGGAGGTCTCAGGGAAAGGAAATGTGAGAATTTTTTTCCCATGGTAATTTTGGATTCTTTCAGAATTAATGGAGTGAGGTTAAAGGACTCTGTGATGAGGTCTAGTTCTGCCTCAACAAAGTCAGGGATACCTTTAGTCAATACCTGGGAGAATGATTGACTTAGGACTCATATCTGAGGTGAAGCAGGTGATAGTTTCTTCACAAAATTGTTTTCCTGATACACAAAAAGCCAGTGATGTGCTAAAATGGGACTTTCTCCTAACTGAAAAAAAATTTCTTCCACCAGAGTATTTGCTCATTTGAGAAAATATAGGGACCTTCTTAACATTTTTAAAAAACCCAAACAAAACATTTTTTTACTTATGGTCTCATTTTAGTGTTTAATATCAGCTAATTATACACGACCAAAAACCAGGTCAAAATAAAAATTAAACATTACAACATTCTCAGAAGAAAATGCTGCAATTGACCTAAATTGACTTTTGTTTTTTCAATCTGGACTTTTACTTATTAGAACGACTTTTCTATTGAAATTTTAAACTCATTTGAACAAAAATTATGATATCTCAAATATTTTTGCAATTAAAAAAGCAGTTTTCTGCTCATTTCAGCTTTATACATGACATCTTATCTGAACTGCCAGATGAAAACGTGTTTGTTGAGCCAAATTTAATCAGTAACTCCAAGCAGTCCAAACTTTAGAGACAGAGTGCAGCCTGATTTTGATATCTATTCTGATTCCAGAATTCCCTTTGAGATCTGAACCATGCAATCTTTTGTCCATTATAAAACTAGTAAGAGATTGAAAAATCTTGTTCCTTAACATTAATCTAGATTTTTGCTCGGGCATTTCTGAGACCAAACCCGAAGTGTTTACAGCACTTCTTTTAAGACCTCTCAGCATTGTCCTGAAGCATTTTCTTTTCCAAGATTTTCTCTCAAAGTTCCCATAGATACTCAGCTAATAGCAAAGATTTTTTCAATTTTTCAGTGTCTAAGTGATCAAGAACTGCAGATGCACAGGAGTGTTAACAGCGTTCAAAGACTTAATTTGCAGGAGCTACAAAGGAATGGAAGAAAGACAAAGTGAGTAACAGACATTAATGAGGTAGGAGAGAACGCAGCTGAGATGGCACCGGTGCCCTGCTCATTTGGGCTCTCATTTTGAACCAGTGTGTGTCTGAACTTTTCGGGATTGGAGGCAAATGCTGGAGATGATGCATTTTAATTCACAATTAAAAATTGTGTTGTGCACTTGACCTGTAAAGAGATAGCATCGGGAGAATTTGGACTCTTTCTCTACCTTTGCACTCTCTCACTTCATTTCTGGAGCCCTGCAAGGAGCAGGAAGATAGCAGGCAAATTAGAATTAATGCTTTGCTTTTTGAGGAAGGTACCCTGGTGGGAACAGAAGCTGCTCAAATATTTTGGGCTGTCTCCCGTGGTAGCTGCAGTCTTTTGCCTACCTTGTGGCGGCTATGCATCCTGAAGATACTTTTAATCAGTAAAAATAAAATTGAGTTGATGATCATTTGCCTTGCAGTGAATACCTACTGGGTTGGGAGACTGGGAAAGACATGAGAGGCATAATATTCATTATTTATAGCCATTCCTATAGTGCTTATCACCACAGTGTCTTTAAGTGAGCACCATCGACAAGGCTTTAAATGTGAGATAAAATTTAATAATGCATTAATAACAACGTGCACTTGTCTGTGGCAGCAGCAGTTGTGACAGACATGACTTAAAATGGGAAGAAGAGAGAAGTGCCCTGGCTCAGTGAAGGTGGAAATCTGATGGAGGAGGAGGAGGAGGAGGTAGAGGGGACCCGAGTAGGGCTACAGGCTCAGCGAGGGCAGAAGCCAGGCCAGAGTCACCAGGGTCTGCCCAGGAGTCAGGGCAAGAGGCACAGGTGGGGGTTTGGCAGCCTTGCAACAATGAACGTGTTTTAACAGCACATTCATGAGCAAACAGGAATGTACTTGAACTGAATTGTTAAAGGCTTCCCAAGCCGCCCTGCCATATACATACGAACGCATGCAGAGGCCTGCATGGATCCTGCTCTGAGGCAATGACAGGAGATGACCAAGCCTTCAGTCTGCCTGGTTAAAAGGCTCCAGTTCAAGGCTGACAGCTTGGCTAAGGAAACGTTTCTCTCATCTCTCTTGCTTTAATTTGCTATCCTTCTCTCTTGCTCATCTCCATTTGCTTTTTCTGGCTCAAGCCTGGAAATAGGCAGCTCATAGTCCTGTGTTAGAGCTGGGGAGAACAGCCATGGGAAGTGGTTTTAGCCTCCTGCTTCTGGGGCAGGGCGAGGAAAGGAGGAGGGTCACAAGCAGAGCAAGAAGCAGATACACCTGGAGCACCTGTTTTCAGCCACGCCTGCATCCAGACTGATTCATTTCTCATTCATTGCTTTGGGAAGAGAGAAATGTTTTCCGCTGCTGCTACCTGCTCATGGGTTATCATTTGTCTGACCTCCGATAGAAAACCCCTGCAACAGCCAGTGTAGCTTTGGCAATGCAGGTTGAAAGGAGTGAGAGGAGTTGAGAAACAAGGACAGATACATATTAAGAGGTCCTTTTTTTTCAAAAGTAAAACTGCAGAGGTGGATGTCCTGTGTCTGGGCAGAAGGCTGTGTGTTCCTGACCACAGTGCTCTGGTCATCTCTCCCCCAATGTGCAGACAGAGTTTATTATGTATTCTGCATAAAGGATCTATGTTGAAGCCCATTCTCTAGCTGAGGTACCTACTTCGTAGGCACCTTAAGCAGTCTCATTTCAAATATTCATGAGAGTTCAAATATTCATTTGTTGCAATAACCACGTAAGAAATGCTTTTACAGAGATGTGGTTTCTGTTTCTTTCCTCTAGTGCTTTGCTGACCCTTAGACAACATCTGCTTCCTAATCCTCTATGCTTGTCCTCCTCACCAGGTCCTCCTCTCCAAGCTCATTTTTCATGAAGGCACAAGAACACTATCAGTCCTAACAAGTAAAAAAGGTGCTGAAGTCAATACAGGGGTGGGCATTTACTGAAGGTGTTTTAGAGGACTGATGAATATGTTCAGTTCTCCCACCTCAACAAAATATGGCTAGAAGTATAAATAAAAGGTATGTCTGAATAAACACAAAAAAATCAGCGGGCAGGAACGGAGAATCATGTCTGCTAAGTAGTCTTTTACTCTTCTGTGCCAACTGATGTTATTTTAGTGCTACTGAGTCTGTCCCCTGGAAAGGTCCATGGCTGGGAGAATCTATCATGTTCCTAGAGTGGGTGGTAACATCTAGAGAGGAGTTGTTTGACACTATGACTCTCACCAGTCAGATATTGCATTTATGTCATCTTCCCACTTCTGGACACGTACCATGGGACTCCATTTTACTGAACGTGTCCAGGATGTGACAAACCAGTAGCAGGAAAATCCTGGGGTGTTGAAAGCAAAATTTATTGTGATGAATTCACACTCCAACTACTGTAGGTTTTACAAATAGACTTTGCAGTTCATAAATCCCCAAACTTTAAAGGAACAGATAAGCTGGTGCAATACGTCTGCAGAAGCTTTAGAGTGACAGTAGGCTGGTCAGAGCAGGCAAGGTTTAGTCAGTGTGATGGCGTGTTGCAGCTACAGATACTTTCTGAAACTATTAAGGCTGGAGTTTTCTTTCTCTGAAAGTCTCAGTTTGGTATTATGGTGGTACATGAAGTCCATAGCTAAAATTGTCAGGATCCATAACTCCTTTAGATGATGAATATTTTTGTTGATAGTGCAGATTATTGAATTATGTTCTATTGACCCAATTTCTGATATTTTTACCTACAAAACCCAACGAAAATTGGGTATTGCCCCTAATGTGCTCCCCCTAATTGCAAGCACGATCCTTTTGGTGGCTTCACATGAGCACGTGTGTTTTGATTTCTTTGTTTGGCTCAGGAAGCACAAGGAGTCTAGGATCTGGCTGTGAAAAATTAGTGATTAATTCCTCTAGAGAAAGTGGCTCTCAGTGGTTATAGAGCCATTTGAGCCAGCTCTTGTTCCAGCCATCTCATGTTGGCATAGGCTCTGTGGGAAGGGTGATGTGGAAGAAAGCCAGAAGTGGATAGCGCACCATGCACTCAACAGTCTGCTGAGTTGTACATTTTGTGTGGTTTTTGGTTGGTTTTTTTTTTTGTTTGTTTGCTTGTTTCAAGTCTTGGTAGACTTGTATAAATTTATAGCTTCCCTGTCAATAAGAAATATCATGCAAATTTCTGCAGGCTCGGTCCCAGATGTGAGCACAGAGACAGGAACGTTAGAACTTTTTCTGCACACTCAACTTCCTTTCTTCTCCTGGTCTGAGTAGTCCTTGCAGCATGCTGAGATGTGGCAGGAAAAATTTTCCAAAGGTCTTGCTTCCATTGCATTAGATCATTGGCTGATGACCATGCACAGAGCAGAGGATTTGCTGCTGTGAGAGCAGTAAAAGAATTCCAAGTCTCTCCCATGGGAAAAAAAGAAATAAATAAAAAGGATGAGTAAGAGCTACAGTAACTAAGGCAGGGCAATGTCCACAGTGCACTTTGGTAGCTGGTAAGGGAGGCAAGTGCACAATTTATGATTCCAAGTGACTGGCTCACCTTTTAGGTATTTTATAAAATGAGCTCAGTAGGATGATGCAAGCATTGGCAGCAGAAGATAATGTCTCATTTCTGTTGGCTCCATCCTGTTGTCTGATTTTGCTAATTGCAAAAGCTTTGGCCATCAGAGACAAATTATAGACTATCTGCAAATGGCGGGGAGAGAGCTTGAATATTTTTCAGTCACGAGTGCTTTAAAAGTGGAGTTTCATAAACAAAATTTTACTTCTGTATACATACTGAGAAGGACATAAAGATCAGATGTCTGCACTTCGGATTAAATTCCAAAAGCCAGTAAGCAATAGAATTGAGATGATTAGAGCTGTTCTTTGAACACTGTGTCTATATGACCCAATAGAGGGTAAAATCCAGAGTTGGGCAGAAAGGTTAAATGGCTTTGGCTTGAGCCTTTGTGTGCTTTAGCAAGGACAAGAGTGCCAATACTAAAGCAGAGTATTTTTGGCAGCTTCTATTTTTTCATGGATGCCCCTAACATTTCAAAAAAAAAGAAATTGAAGTCTCTGGCTAGCTTGGTAACAAACACAGCATTAAGCACCTGTGTTCCAAACAGGCCTCTGTGTGTGTGCCTCTGCTGATTCATCTGTGAAACGTGGCAAATGCCGGCGGGGACATGCACGGGGGCTATGCAAAGCATGTGGCACATGCCCAGTCATAAAAAGCTTGAGCAAACAGTGCTGTGAAGGGACAAGGAGAGATTTTTGAAGTGACAAGCGCTCGCTTTTATCCTTCAGGTGTTCAAGGGCAAACACCACTGAGAGGCGAATGCCTGACCTAGGCAAATCCCTCCTTTCTCCAGGTGTTACAACTGCTTATCCAAGTCCTTCTCTTCTCCAGTTGGAGTCAAGATCGGCAGGGAAGGAACTCTTATTCCCTCGGTTTAAAATACAGCTAGTACTCTACAAAATACTGAGAGAGGAGTTCTCCTGAGCAAACACCATGCAGGTGGAAAATATGTTAGAGGGTCATTGGCAGATGACAGTAGGAGAAAGTGAGAATATGTCTGAAAGTGCCATAGCACTGCAATTAAATCCCCTTTGATGTGAGATATAAAAAACAATGTGGCAGAAAAGCTGAGATGGGACAATGAATTGAAGCCATGAGGATCCAGGCCATTTAGGATTTCACAACACAAACTTAGCCATCACTACTCAAGGGATTGGGTTAATAGTCTGTGATTTAGAGACACGGATTCACTTTTCTTTCTCAGAGTTCACTAGCCTGTGACTCAGCCTCTCCAAACTCATCTGGCCAGCACTGGTCCTGAGTGTATTGAAAGGATAAGTAAGCTGAAAGATGGGATGTTCTGATTTATATCAAAGAGGTCTGTGGTGGTGTAATATCATAGCTGGATACTCCTTTAGCACAGCTTTAAGTAGGGTGCACTACAGAAAGTGTATCAATAAAATATGAGATGGTGAAAGTCTGTTTTCCCTGATCCTGGGTGGTTTTCTTTCCTGGAATCTCCTTGAAATAGAAAGAATGTAGTCATTTTAGCCTCTTCATTAAGTGTATTATTTAATCCCACACACTGTGGTTCCTTAAGCGTAGAAACAATCTACTTTACACTCAGATTGAACAATGAGATGCCCTAGAGCATATTTAAAACAGAACTCCTGGACACAATTACTTGGCTTAAAAGGGTCTGAACTGCATTTATTTTTATGGAAAAGCTTACCAAAATATGAAAACAAATCTTAGTAATTTCTATTCAATTTCCCTTCCTTTCCTAGAACCTGAATGATATGACTGAACACAAGAAAAGCTTGATTTTTTAAAATGACTAAGATATCTCTCTTCCTTGGGCATAAGAAGCCAGTTTTAACCCTGATTTATTTGTCCTTTTGCTCACTTAACTTTTATCCACCCTACTTTTTCTAAGCATCTATTCAGTAGTCTTTGCTGACTGGATTTTGCTGCTCATTTTATCAAAATTTTTTTTTGAAATTATATATATTGTATTTAGAACCAAAGTGACATTACATACACATGTGAATATACAGTATATATTGTGTATGGTCTACTTATATATAGTATGCACAAACATAAATACATGCATTTCATATGCCCGCTTTTGCAGATATGCTAAAGTTGTTTATATTGCATATAAACTGTATGTACACTGCTTAAAATATTACAATTTTAAACAAAATTTATTGTAGGGAACAGCAGTTTTGGTAATGTTTGCTGAGTGGAAAGCAAAAGACACTGTTAAAATGTAAAATACTTGCAAATGAAATGCTGTTTCACTGCATTTCTCTTTTCCAAAATCTCTGTGTCTGGACTGAGAATGTATTTTTCATGCCTGGATTTAAAGAGAGACCTCTCAGGAGAGTTAAATAGAAACCAAATAAAACCACAGCATCCTTGTTTGAAAAAGTCTCTGGGAAAGATTATGCAGTGCTTAAATCCTGCTCTGCTTGTAGCAGGTTTTGTGGCTGTCAGGTTGATGTGTTAAAATATTTTTTTCTAAAAAACACCCAACAGTGAAATATTATTTTGCCTAGAATAAAGTACAAAAAATTTCAAAGTAAGAAAGATAACTCTGCTACGTTTCTGGCCCCAGTGTGTCTGATTTTAAAGTGATGCTTTATAATACATGAAGCTAATACACTTAGAAAGGTTCAAAATCCGCTGTGTGTGGAGAGAAGGTGCAAGGGCAGCAGATGAGCCTGAAAAACTCTGAGACCCTTTGGTTAGAGGTCGGAGACAGCTGTGGTATTCACAAGGACATGTAAATCTGGAGATGAGGTCATGGTGCAGGAGCTGCAGCCAGAGAAAGGTGCCTCTTACAGAGTCTTGTTGAATCTATGGATTTTCAGTACAGAAGGACAACTTGTTGTCTTCTGAACAGTCAGAACATTTAAAAACAATTTTGGAAGCTGTCCTATAATTGAACACTGTCAGGAAGTGATCCTTGGAGGAAAAGGAGATGAAGAGCTGAGTACGGGGAGAGCTTTCTGGCAGTGATGTGCCCAGGGTCAGGTGGTGGGAGAGTGTCTCTCACCTCTCATCACACCCATGACTGCACTCAGCCTTCTCTCCTGCTGTTTAACCTAAATTTCCCTGTTTTTAACATCACACTGTTGCTACTAATGATACCTCTGAGCTATGTACTAAATTATTCTTTCTCTTTCAATGCTTCCTTTCAAATACATGAGGAGTTTGCAGCAATGCTTTTAGCATAGATGGGTTGACTTACAACCAATTACTGTATTTAACTGAATCCCAAATGGTCTTAAATCGGAGAACTTCACAAGTTCTCAGGGCTAGCTGAAGGAAAATGTTTTAAATTAGTTTTATCAATAATTTCAATGCTTTTCCTCCTTTTAACAGCTATAATCTATTGTAATTTGGATAAAAGAAAGCCTTATTTCTTTTTTCTTAGATTTTTATAAAATGCTCACAGAGAAAACCTGTGCTGGGAAAAACAAGACTTGGAAAAAAATATAAAAAGAGAATGATGATATGATTTCCCTAAGTAAAAATAAGTGACATATTTTGGAAAAAATGTTGCAGAGAAATTGCACAAATAACATACTTTCTCACTGAAAAGAAGTGACTGGAAAGCCTTTTTGCATTAAAAGTAAAAGGAAAATAAAACATCAGCTAATCATACCACACTCAGTGATTGTTCACAGTTATGTGAGGAATCTGGTCAAGAAGCTCAGCACCAGCTGAGAGCAATGTGCTGTCTTTGGTCAAGGCAGTGAGGGTCACAAGATCATGGAATGGTTTGGACTGGAAGGGGCTTTAAAGATCATCCAGTTCCAACCCCTTGTCATGGTCTAGGACACTTTTCACTGGACCAGGTTGCCCAGGGCTCCATCCAGCCTGGCCTTGGAGATCTCCAGGAATGGAACACCCACAGCTTCTCTGGTCAACCTCTTTCACTGTCTCACCACGCTCACAGATAAGAATTCCTTCCTCAGACCTAATCTAAAATTTGCTAATGTCTTTCACTTTGAAGCCGTCCCCCTCTGTCCTGTCACTACGTGTGTTGTGGTGTCCTCTTTTCCCCTGTATTTTGGTCAGCTTTGTTGTACTTGGTTTACCCCAGTTGTCAATCACTTTGTCATTTCCCCTCCCTTTGCAAAGTTATGTATACCCTGCCCCTGTTGTCAATCCTACGTGAGCATCATCCCTTTCCCCCTCCCTCTTCCCAAAAGTTCTTCTCCGCTCGGTGCCCCATTGGTCCCTTTGGATTTTGCCACTCCCCTTACTTTCCCTCATTAGTCTGATGCAGGTAACCCTGCCTATGTTCCCTCCCTTCCTTTTCTTCCCTAGGCCCTGAGGTTGTTCCTATCCCTTGCTCCACCCCCCCTATAAAACCTTGTGTCACCCCTAGTTCTGCCCTGTTCGGTCCCTGGTGCCCCTGAGGACGATGAAGTGCCTTGGATATCATACCGGAGTCCCCTCCTTGCCTCTTGTCTCTACCTGTGCTGGCAGACCATCAGCTCGTGAGCTTTGCCTCACCT
>VZRR01010580.1:151424-192701 GCA_013398015.1 Oreocharis arfaki | reverse complement strand
TATCCCATCTGACCCTGCCCTCTTCTTCTCCATATGAAATACCCAAAGGGCAGAAAACAACAACTAAAATAATCCCCTTAAGCAATCCCTTCTCAAAACCTTTTGGGTATCTTGTAAGGGGGGGAAAAAAAAAAAGCAAATGAAGAGTTGGGGGCAGTTTTCCAGCTCTGAAGTGGAAGGAAGAGAACATACCAAAATTTTGTCTGTTCCCTGGAGATAAAAAATGCAGGCTGAATGTCTTATTTTACCCAGGTCTGAAATCTGACTCTTCTAAAACCCTTTGCCACAGTTTCAGATGTATTTGTATCCAAGGAAGCTACTGCTTGCCACTGCTTAACTTTACCTAAATAAACATCTATTGCAGGGACGAATTAGAGTGTGGCAAGTATTCCTCTCTAGGCAAGAAAATCACCCTTTCAGCTTCATTTTTGATACATCTTCAAGCCTTCAAGATGGAAATGTTTTATTTTTCACAGCTGTGGGTCTGGGGTGAGGCATCCTCCAGTAGAGGGACCCCTTCCCGTCCTCACCCGGAGAACAATGGTGCCTTTCTGTCCTGTTCACGCACTGTGGGCAGGAGCTTCCTGAAGAAGGAGAACAATCAGAAAATGTTATTGCCCTTTGCATTATTTTCCCAGCTGAGCCATATCTATTAAACCTGCTGTTAGGGACTTCATTTACTCACAATGAGAGTTCTCTTTTCGTTTTGTCAGAGAACTCACCAATCTCACTTCCACTGGATTACAAATCTCCCATCAGCTTCCCTGGGACCCGGGATTCTTCTCTGCCTTTATGGAAACTGAAAGCAATCATTTACCAAGCAGAACAGGATGGTGTTTTGAAGGAATTACAGTGGGTGCCACATTTGTTTTGATGGATGAAAAAGAAGTCTCACTTGAGGATGGAAACAGCAATCCACGCATCGCTTTCGTGTAAAAACCAAGAGCTCTGAAGATAAATTTCGCAGGAAACAAATCTGGTTGGAAAAAGGAGCTAATCCTAATATTACCACAGGACCAAGCTGCAGAAATATACCTGGAGATACAGCAACAGGGCAGGCTGAGAAGACTGAATTCCTTTGGAAATGTTCTGGAAATATGCTGGGAAATATGCTGGAATAGGTTATGAGACAGCAGCTGAAAGAAACTAAAAAAAAACAGGTTTTATCTTTGAAATAACTCTGGGATTTGTGGCTTCAATAAAGAGTAAATACTTTGAACATTTTATTTATTTTTAATTCCAGTCTAGGTAAGCCCATCTGAAGCAGTTGAGCCTGGTCAGGCTGTAGATGCTCACTTGGATCAAATTCCAAACTCCAGATTCAAGGCAGGTCCCAAACTGAGGCTGAGTTTCACCTATTACAATGTTAAAGAGAATGTGCAAAAAGAACCCCACAGGTCATAACAAGCCATGTGAAAACCACATTATTCCATGGCTTTTGATCAAAATTTGGTGAGGCTCAGAGGTGAGATCTCTACAGATACAACTGAGAGAGAGAGATCTATAGAGTTCTTTTTAGGATTTCTCTGTGAAATGAAATCAAAGGAAATAAAGAACAATAAATATGCCTGACACACCTATGTACTCTATGTGAAAATTATTCTGCTCCTGGGGTGGTTGGTTTTGGTTCAATAATTCAGGTTTATTCTTTAGCAGCGTGTCCTCAGAAGGAAATCTATGGTTTGATTTGTGTCTATGCCTGTGCAATTTGCAGAGGATTATTGTTGTTGTTGTTACATAGAGAGTTTAATTTTTAGGATTTTTTCCTTTATTTTTTCCCTTATTATTCTCACTCTCCACTCTCAGGCCCACAAGCTAAAAAACCACAAACAAACAACACAATTAGGGAAAGAACAGGAATATTCTTTAACATCTGTTCTTGCCCAAACAGGAGAATTTATCTAAAACAAAGGTAAAATAAATTACGTTATGTTTCTATTTTCACTTGAGAATGGGTTTCTGCAGATCCCAGTTTCTGCACTTGTTTGGAACTCTCAATATTTGCAAAGAAATCCTTTGCTCTGTATCTCGTTGGAAGTGATTTTTTTCTCTCTTACTCTTTGAAACACCTCCCCTTACACACCCTTTTTTTCATTTGTGACTCTTAGGTTAAATGCTTTCATGAAATAACATTTTTCAACTTCTTATAATTAATAAGAATTTAAAATACTGGTTTCTCCTGAGCTACAGCATAACTGGTACATTGATTTTCCTTTCAATAGTACTCCAAAATTAAATCCCTGGAATTACAGACACGAATGTTATTATCAAAGTTCTCAAGCATAATAATAAGGTGATACCAATAACCATCTTTTCTACAAAGTGGAAAGAATTTTGTTTTGTGGGGATTTCACATGTACGTAAAACCACTTTGGATTAAGTGTTGATCACTGGGATTGTAGAGAACAAGGGTCTTCATGGAAACTCTCAAGCAACTACACAGAGCAAAGCACACAAAAATCAGCTACGGCACTGCTATAGGAGCCCCCAGTACAGTGAGAAATTGTCCAGCCCACATTGCCCAGACTGGAAAAAATGTATAGGCACTTACTCTGTGCTTACACTTCTTGAAACCCCAGAGGGATTCTTACATTCTTCGAGACTTTTGCCCTCTCTGCCTAAAACAGATTATTTTCAGTAAATGGATCATATTAGAACCAGTGCCTTAGAAATTAGAGAGTTTATGGTGCTTCATGAGCTGGTTCCCTCACTCCACAATTGTTCTTCGTTATTCCTCAACTCCAGCTGTACTGTGCTTCCCATAAAACCGACTGTATGCCCACACTATGAGAAGTGCCCTGGAAATAGCACTCGAGACTCTGTGAAATGTCTCCCATAAACGATCTGGAGTCACTGCAGAAGGGCTTGAGAAGGTTGTTCTCCCCTCAGCTCCTCACATCATCCCCTTAACAGCAAATACAGAACAAGAATTAAGTGAGGAGAGTTTTTGGTCCCAGCATGTTTTCCATTGCTTCTCCAGGAGGGATGTGAAGCACAGCACTGAGGAAGGAAGAAACAGCAGCCAGGAAAGGGCAATGCAACATATGTGGGGAAATACTGCCAGTGCAGAAAATAAGTGTGAGAAACAGCTGAGTCTGTAATTGTGAAATAAACAACGTTCTGCTTGTACTTGGAGCAATGAAATGCAAGATGTCAAACACAACTGAGTATTGGGGTGATTGTGGGGCCTTGGTTGATCCTCATAATGACTGTGATACACTGCTGAAAATTCTGAGAGGATCAAACCCCCTCCCCACCAAAAAAAAAAAAAAACAAACCACCCTTTACTGATTTAAAAAGTACAAAAATTTGTTTCTCATTCCAGCTTTCCATAGAAAACTATTTTAAAGCCCAAAATAAAACAGGTGGATGGCTTAAGATTGGAAATCATAGAATGACAGCATGGTTTGGGCTGGATGGGACCTTAAAGCCCATCCACTGCCACCCCTTGCCGTGGGCAGGGACACCTTCCACTAACCCAGGGTGCTTCAAGCCCCATCCAGCCTGGCCTTGGACACTTCCATGGATCCAGGGGCAGCCACAGCTTCTCTGGGCACCCTGTGCCAGGGCCTCCCCATACTCACAGGGAGTAATTCATTCCCAATATCCAACCAAAATTTTCCCTCTTTCGATTTGAACCCATTGTTCCTCGACTGTCACTACAGTTCCTGATGAAATTTTGTGGTCAACTAAAAGCTCCGTTCCAATTTCCTACACCTGCAAAAGGCCTTATTGAGCCACCGAAATTCCCTGTTCAGGAACCCCAAGAGCCATTTTATATTCTTCACCCAACTGATGGTAAAACAATAGGGAGTAGGTGATTATTTGGTAGTTATTTGGGTGTTCACTGGAATCATGGAATCTTTAAGGTGGGAATAGACCTTTAAGATCACCAAATCCAAATCTTCATTCCAGAACCACCCCCATGTTCACCATTAAACCAATTCCCCAAGTGCCAAGGGCATCTAATCTGTCCCCATCCCCTGCAGAATGAGTTCCATTTAATTTTGGAAGCTGAATAAGGAATCAGATCAAGTCATGATCTTCCCATGCGAGTTCCCCCTTTGCCACCACCTTTCCACTTGGGGCATTTCCACACCTAATGACCACAGAAAAAAATTAATGTCTCGATGGCTCTGTTGTATAAAACAGCAAGACTTCGACTTTTCATTATCCTTCTGTTTAAAAAGAAATCCAGCCCAGGAAGCAGTGCAGCGCAAAGGACACACTGTCTCACTTCCCCTAGAATTTACATGGAATATTAAACAATGAAGAATTTTGATAATTTATGCTCTTGACAAAGGTAACAAGAACAAGAAATGGGAGAAACTAATTCTTCATACGGGAAACAGTAAAATTATAATTCACTGTAATCGCTGCCCTTAGATTTTAATTTTCTGGTTCCCTTGGGCTCCACAGTCGGAGAAACTGAAGGACCTCACAGAAGAATTAAAAAGGGATTTATATCCGTGAAAAAATTGACTCATAAATAGTTATAGATTATATTGCAAGTTCTCATCAGACCGGTTAAAACCAAAACAGAGAGCCTAATTTAGCTTGTCAGAGGTTTTTAATAATGATCCTTTCAATTAAAAATCCAATAAATACATAATGGAAAACTTACATTGCTTTCAGTAAACAAAACTGTGGAGAGAGCTGATGGAAAAACAACACATCAACCAAATCTCCTCTTCCCTCCCATCTCTTTTCTCTCCAGTTTTACTCAGATTTGAGCTAAAAGGCCCAAATAAAAAGCATCACCGCCCCACCATTATCCTGGAGAATCAGGGAAATCTGGCTCCCTGCCTACAGATAACAGGGATGTGGGAATGTGTCCCTGCCAGCACCCAGCAGCCACAGCACACAAAGCTGTTACTCTGCCTTTTGTTTCCAAAAGTGTGGGGTTTAGTGCTGGGAAGCTCTTGGAACAAGTCCCCTCCTGTTAGGGCAGCATTTCTGCACTCACACTGCACAGGTCTCATTTGCTCTGCAATCCATGGATGTGGAAGGAGGGAAGGGGGTGAAATCGGTGAGACAACACCCAGAATGAGACAACAGCTTGTAAATGCTGTATCAGAAAGCCTCCGTTTTGTCACTCTCTTCGCCACAGCAAAAAACCCCTAGAACTATTACCCAAAAGCTGTTAGGGTTGTTCAAACCCCTTTCCCAAACACAGCCTGCAGTTTCCCAGGGGAATGAAGCACCGCTCACCTCAAGGAACCCTCCTGCCACTTGTTGCCTCTCGAAGAGTATCTTGGCAGTATCCCAAGGAAACTCAAAGTAGGCACATCTTGCTGTGGGGCATTTCCACAAGTGCTCTGCCATGAAATGCTGCTTTGCCCACATCTTAGGGAGCTTGGTTTCCTCAGAAAGCAAAACTAAAAAATGAAAAAATAATAAGGAAGTGATAACTGAGAAAGGACACATTTCTATTTTATTCTTATAAAGAACCAGATTCCTTGGCATTTTTAGCAGGAAATAATTTTATTTTAGTGGAAATTCATTCAATTTATCTGTTCTTTAGCAAAATGATCAGAGGGATGGAACACCTCTCCTGTGAGGAAAGGCTGAGACAATTGGGATTGTTCAGCCTGGAGAAGAAAAGGATTTGATAAAACCTTATGAGAACTTTCAGTGCTTGAAGAGCTGGAGAAGGACTTGGGACAAGGGCTGGAGTGGCAGGACAAGGGGAGATGAGTTCAGATTGAAAGAGGGAAAATGTTGGTTGGATATTGGGAAGGAATTGTTCCTCCTGTGAGGGTGGGGAGGCCCTGGCACAGGGTGCCCAGAGAAGCTGTGGCTGCCCCTGGATCCCTGGAAGTGTCCAAGGCCAGGCTGGACAGGGCTTGGAGCACCCTGGAATAGTGGAAGGTGTCCCTGCCCACGGCAGGGGCTGGCACTGGATGAGCTTTAAGGTTCTTTCCAAACCATTTTGGGATTCTGAAGATAACTTGGCTCTTTCCCTCCACTCAGCTTTGAACACTCATGGAAACAAAAAAAACCCCTCCAACTCTTGGGGACAGCAAGGGCTTCACTTAGACTGCCACAGCACAGGCTGGACAACACCTCTGTCATCTCGGAGGTGGACATTCCCAGTGCCATCAGGAACAGAGCTGCAGGAGAAGCTGACAGGGAAAACGCATCCTTAAGCATGCAGGAAAAATTCCTCTCCTCCCTGTCCTTCTCATGACAGTCCACCAGAGTTTGTCCCTGGCTGGGGACAGACACCTTCTGCATCCATGGTGCTGCCTGATGGAAATAAACCTAGGCAGGAGCACTGGAGAAAATACAGCAAACTCTTATTTCTTGCATGAAGAGAATGAGGATTTTTGGTGGCAATGCAGATTTCTGGATAAAAACATGTTTTTCTCTCTCATGCTTGAGCTACCTGGGAAAATAAAGAGAATCATTTAGTTCTATCTTTACTAAACTTCCTTTTGTTTTTGCCTGAGGTTCCTGATGGTGCCTCTGCTTTTCCCATGTCTTTCTAATAAACCAGCGGAGTTTGCAATGTATTTTTGTGTGTGGTGGATAAACCCACACTTTGTGAGGTTTCACATGACCTCACACAGCTGAATCCATATTTCTGTACCTTATTACACAGCACCTTATATGCATAAAAAGCAGGTTTTTCCCAGGCATAGCCAGGCTAACCCAGAGTGGATTTGGGCACAGCAGTTCCCTGCAGCTTTCTCTGTCTCTCTCCAAGAAAACACAGAGCTCATATCCCTCTTCTTACCAAAATCTGCAGCAAATCTTAATTTTCAGCCCAACAGCACAGCTGAAAAATGCGCTTTCTGCAACACTGTTGTACTTAAACAATACGAAGAATCAATTGTAATTAAAATAGAATAAAGAAAGGCAACGATACAAAGCTAAAAGAGCAAATCCACTCATTTTTCCAGAATACTGAGGTGTGTTTACCTCAATCTAAGCACTGTCCCCAAATGGTCAGTTCTTCACTTGAAAAGTTGTCTACTCCCCAGTGCAAAGTCAGTAGGTGCTGCTGGAGGCAATAATTTTTAGTATTTGATTTTTTATTCCAGACAGGATGGTTTGCCTTTAGCTGTGGACTTCTACACCCTTCATCCTCAAGGCTAAATATCAGCACCAACAAAAACAATGAAATTGATACACAAGACTTATAAGAATGAGCCTGATTAAGCCGTTACTTCTGCAGCATCCAGGTAGATTTGAATTATTTTCTGTAATACTTAAAAAACCAGATCTTTTTTCATGTTTCAATTTGCACTGATATAAAAATACTTTTTATTTTTAAAGAAAGAAAACCCACCTTATAAGTATTTTCCTATTTCAAACAAATCCCTTTATCTAAGGGTGAGCCCAGGTTGTTACTTGAGATTGTTTGCATAAAATCTCATTAGCCTATTGATTCTCCTTCTAACACCTTAGGTAGTACTTCATTACCATGCAAATAGAGACAGGCTTTTTACATGTACCTTAATGCAGCACTGATTATTCTCCTTTCATAGCACTGGCAACAAAGCACCGTAATGAAAGTCATCAATAATTGTTCAACAGGTGAAAGAGATTAGAATCAAACAGAGCCTTTCTTATCAGCAGGAGCCTCCTTTTCCCCTCCAAAAGACAAATTTGGCTGATTACAGTTCTCAGGGACCTGTAAGGCTCCCAGTTTCATCTTTTCCTCTCACGGACAGCCACAATGCACTGCTTTAATGTGGCACACAGCTTGTGCAAAAGAATAACAGAATCAGAAAGTCATGAATGGTTTCTGTTGGAAAGGACCCTGAAGATCACCCAGTGCCACCCCGTGCCACGGGCAGGGACACCTACCACTATCCCAGGGTGCTCCAAGCCCTGTCCAACCTGTCTTTGGATGCTTCCAGGGATCCAGGGGCAGCCACAGCTGCTCTGGTCTGGATGATCTTTAAGGTCCTGTCCAGCCCAAAGCATTCTGTGATTCTGGAAAGTCATATTTGCAATACAGTGGCTACAAATCTACCTTAATTTTAACCGTAAGTGCCCTCCAGGATGTCAGTAGAGCATCTCTGGGACTGCCCTTGGGACAGAGTTGTGAGTGCAGTAGCTCCAGCAGGGAAGCAGGAAATGTTTGTTGGCAAACAGCCTCTGCTGGGATAGAATCACAGAACCCCAGAACATCCTGAGTGGGAAGGGAGGGGAGAAATAAATCCAACAAAGCAGATTTGAAAGGCAGCAAAATGCAACTGGCTTCACTGGAGCAAAAATGTCTTGTGAGGAAGCCCAGCATGAAGCAGGTAACCCACTCTGCCTGACTGAGCAGTGATTTTATTGCTTCTCCTTTCATGTGATCACACCCAGGAGCTGCCATTTCAGCCACAACGAACACCATTGATAGAGGCAGGCATTACTCATGGGGTGAAATTTGTGCAGAGCCAAAAACCAGAATCTCATCTTCTTCAACTCAGTCTGCATAAGGAACGAAGGGCAGCTGGCTGCAAAACCTGCTGGGGTGGTAATGCAAAACCTACTCGTGACCAAGGGCCTCGGGAAGGGAGGCAGCTCCAATCTCTGCTCCCTGTGACCAGGGACAGGACCCAGGGAATGGCTGGAGCTGGGCCAGGGAGGGTCAGGCTGGAGATCAGGGAAAGGTTCTTCCCCCAGAGGGGGCTGGGCACTGCCCAGGCTTCCCAGGGAATGGGCACGGCCCTGAGGTTGCCAGAGCTCCAGGAGTGTTTGGACACCGCTGCCAGGGGTGCACAGGGTGGGAGTGTTGGGGTGTCCTGAGCATGAAGTTGGATTCGATGGTGCTTGAGGGTCCCTTCCATCTCTGGAGGTCCTGTGATTCCATGAACCAGCAGCAGAGGTGTGCACAGAAGAAATACAGAGATGCAATAAAAATGTTGGAAGCAGCCTCCAGCACTTTTTCCTTAACAAGCACAAACCCAGGCACAGAGCAGCAGCAGCAGCACTGGAAATGTGGCTGTGAGAGGCAGTAAAAGACACATCTTTTAGAGCAGGGCGTGAAGTGGGAAAAAAGAAAAGTAAAATAAAAAATACCTGAGATTTTAAGTGAAGGAAGCACTTCCTACCTGTTTCTCCCAAAGTTAAGGGCAATGGGGTCTCCCATGTAGGCAGACAGGACTTGGCTGTTAAATTCTCCTGCAAGAAAGAACCTGTAAGAAAGGAAACATCAAGTAACCAGCCAAATAAAGGAAAGGAAATTTCACTTATATGTGCCTATAGTTTGTAATCAACTGGGCCCAATTTCTGTAGCAATTGTGAGCTGAAAGCCAGAGCTTTGCTATAATTCAGTTTGATTACTGTTGTTGACTTCCTTTTCATTAGTTTTCCCAAGAAGCAGTAGAAAAAACCAAGAAGCTATTATCAAAAAGTCCAGCAAGGAGTGGAGGAGGAGGAGGGAATACATGAAATAGCAAAAGTTTAGATGTTTTGAGCAGAACCTCCTATTAGAAGGAAAGGGTTTACTCTGCAGGCAAGTTTTACTCCACTGCCAAGAAATAACAAGCGAAGGAGCAAAAAAATAAATACATAAGAAATTCTGTTCTGTCTTGTCAAAAGCAAAGAAAATTAATTGTGTAAGTATACATGTAATACTAATGATATTATACAGCTCAAGCAAAACCAGCTAATGAGTCCCACTGCCTAAAAGTGCCAGCTTCACTTATCAGCATTCTGGTCACAACTGCCACAGCTTCCACTTGTGCTGTCAGAACACAGAAGTGGCTTAAAAGAAAAAGCAAAAGCCTTGGAAATGCATGTATAATATTTACTAATCACTACTAATTCAGAAAGATTTAGGAATTTGTATGCCTTCAGCTGCCAAATATCATCTGAAATGTTTTAATACTCTCCAAGACCCTTATTGCCCTTTCAATTGCAAATTTTAGACAGGATTACATTTTCTTGGTTGGTTTCTTTGCACAGAAATTGTGCTCTATGCAAGGAATCAGTATTATGTGATTAACACAGACAAGAAACAAACAATATAAATGAACAATTTGCAATGGCCTGGAGTGACAGGATACAAGGAATGGCTTCTCACTGCCAGAGGGCAGGGTTAGATGGGATATTGGGGAGAAATTCCTCCTGTGAGGGTGGGCAGGCCCTGGCACAGGGTGCCCAGAGAAGCTGTGGCTGCCCCTGGATCCCTGGAAGTGTCCAAGGCCAGTTTGGATGGGGCTTGGAGCACCCTGGAATAGTGGAAGGTGTCCCTGCCCGTGGCAGGGGTGGCACTGAGTGGGCCTTGAGGTCCCTTCCATTCCAAACCATCCTTTGGTTCTGTGATTCAGTGGATGGAGTTGGTGGCACCCAAGCCAGTGTAGGATAGGAAAGAAATGCCATGTTCCTGCCACCATTAAGGAAACGATTGCAGTACAATGGTACTTATCATCTAAAACATATCAGTCAGAGAACTTAACATCTTTAATGGAAAAGATACCAATGTTTTCACCATGAGTAGGTCCTAGCACAGGATCAGCCAAATTTGCTATGCTGCTAATTCAGAGAGCTGCTGCTAATTGATCCCAGACAGCCTTCTCCACTCTTTGATGCACTTCAGAAAACAGGAAAAATTAAGTAAGTTGATGAAAAACACAAATCCAGGACTTACCCCAAAAATCTGTGTGTCTTTGGGGCTTTTTTTGTTTATTTGTTTTCCATTTGTTAAGCACTGTAACCCTTATATCAAAGCTTGTGTTTGATTAGCCAACCTCAAAGCAGTATTTTGTGAATACCACTAGGAAAGGGTTTTTCTGATGGGAAGAGAGGAAGAGGGAGCCCATCAGTTCTGAAAGGGTCTTTACTGGACAGGGTCAATGTTAATAAATAGAAATGCTACCTGGTACACACTGGATACCAAGGAAATACATGAAAATATGCAGCTGGGTCCATGGCTGAGTGAGTTGTTTCTATTAGAATTCACTTTGAAAGCTATTAGATTAAATTGGACCATGGCAAATTGTGAGACAATTTGCATTCCTGCTTAAAAATCCGTACTCTGAGTAAATTGCCCTCAAAGCTTCATCTCTGTTAAACTGAAATATAAGACTCGGTATTAAACAGCAGAATTTACCTTTTGACAGCAGTGATGGACTGTCTGCTCGAAAGACATCGCTTAATTAAAAACAAATGGGGTTAATGTGAATGAAAGCTATGAGCTCAAGTGCAATCAACAATCAAGTCAATCTGAGAGTGGGGTGGCCTTTAAAGGAGAGTGTTTTCACTCCTTAAACACATTGCTGACTTTTGGGAAAGAAATACAAAGTTTAAAAAGAGAAAAAGATAAGGGTTTGTTAATAGGCTGTGTGAAAAGGATCTAAAGAAAAGCAATCTTACATCTTGCTCTTCTGTGGAAAGTGAGACAAGGACCTATATTTTTAATGAATATTTTCTGTGCACTTTCATTTACCTCCTCCATATTGTTCTCCCTAAGTGTCTACAGTTAAATCAAAAGAGACACTCACTAGGGAAAAATAACCCAAACGAGCCTAACAACAACAAAAGTGCTGTTATCCACAGGAATACCACAGCGTCTAAGGAAAAGAGAAAATCAGGGAGCCATTAATTAGGAAATTAGTTCCAACCAAGCTGGCAAGGTTTATTTTCATGAGCAAAATGGGAATGTTGTGGTTTACGTCTCTCAGAGGCCTTTGGAGATGCCAGCTGTGAAGAAAGTTAGAAATGCTCAAAAAGAAAGGAATTTTTTCTGCACTTCGAGGCACGATGGCAGAGGAATCAAAATTACCTCCCGTCTTCTCCACCAGCACGTGAACAATGGGACACGTTTAGGAGTGGGATGTGAGAGCAGCCAGCCAGGGCCGCCCCCAACCCACTTTTTATCCATAAAGATTCCTGAAAGCTTAGGAAAAGTTTTTACGAAATTTCAGAGAAATAAGAGTCTTTAGAGGATGCCATTCTCCCAACAGAGCTCCAGTCCTGCCCACTGGGGAATTTCCACTAGGACAGAAACACAGGCCCATGAGGAACTTCCCAGGGAATAAATGAGATGATAATTTTATAGCACAGTTACCTGCACAAAACTTATTTCATCTTCACAACTCGCTTGATTGCTTTTCCCATTATTATTGGAAAGTCATTCCAGAACCTCATTTCCTCTATCTGTGAGCAAACTTCTGAAGTCCAGCTGGAATTTATGAGCAGACTATTTGAAACCACTCATTCTTATGCTAACATTTCCCTAGAACTTTCTCCATTGATTACTTTTCTCCCTCAAGTGCCTCTCCAGACAAAGTCTATCGCCTGTCGACCTTAATTTCACAGGGTATCATCATATAAAATAGGTCTCTATTTCTTTAGTCAATCTAATCATTTTAGAAAAATATGGGACATTTTGCAAGATAAATGTTGGAGAGCTAGGATTTAACATGAGTAATAGGACTTGGAGTCAGGTAGTGCCTGGAGGCAGGAGGCTTTTCTGTCCTCCACCCCTCCTGCTCCATTCTTGGAAGTGACACCTCCAAAAGGTGCTTTAATGAGCCTGAACCAGGCAATAAAACTTTACAAACACGTATCATCCACACACAAAATAAACCAGGAGCTGTCCTATGTAATACAGCAATTTTCAAGGATTGAAGCGCTCAATCCTTTGCTTGCTTTCCGAAACAAGGGTATATGCACAGCTTTTTCTCACTTACAATACTATTTAAGACTCTCTACCATGGAGTAGAAAAGGTTACAGAGACTAATAGTGTCACAATTCATTTTCTCAGGAAAGTTCCCAAAATTCCAGACTGAGGATTGAAAGATCTGTCTCAGGCTGGTCATGCACAGTTCCCAAAGCCAGAAGGAGAACTAGCAGGAGGAATGCTCTGTCTGCACACTGCAGGAAAATAATGAGTCCTCAAGTTACTTCAGGAAAATAATATGTAAAAAGAAGAGTTTTCCATTATACAAAGGATTCTGGGAACACCTGCAGGCTCCAGAATACCAATTGCTTTTTGGCACGTCACAGATTTTTTATGCCTTCTGTGTCTTTTCTGTGTGTGGTTTCCATGGTACATGTTTAGAAAAAAACAAAAAAAACAAATTTTCAGCTGTTTGCAGGATCCTGCCTGTGCTGACCCTACAGATGTGACGACATTCTGAGTGAGCAGGAAGAGTAAGAAGGGCAATGCCACCCAATCTGATCTGCTCTGGAAAACCACAAACACTTCAGTTAAAGCTAAACCAGCAAAAAACTCCACATTTAGTGAGTGTTTTAGGGCTGCTATAAAAGAGGGGAAGACAAAAGATGGGCACATTTAGTGTTTCATGAAAGGTCCCATGAGAATTTCAACAAACAAGAACAAAATCCACTTCTTCCCCATCACAAACATGAGGCCATGCTCTCCTTCTCCAGATCAAGGTTATTTGTCTATCCATGTCCTAATTTGCTGATAGACATCACACACTTCCATTCCTTTTCATTCAAAATTAGATAAAAGTAAGGAAATGGAGCTGCACACCATGTCCCCGCAGAGAGACACTCGGATACTCAATGTCATCTAAAGTTTCCCTGATGTGAGGAGCCCAGACTAATTTACTGCCTCTCCTAGTGTAGACAAAATATAAACAACATCATTTACTGTGACCTGCGGTGTGCTGCTTTCCCTTCTGTTTTTCAGACATGTTTAATAAGTTTCGGAGAAGCACGAATGCAGAAGTCAGAGACCAAGTGATAGGAATAATTTACTGAAACCTGGAGATGCACATCCCTCTTGATTTTAACACAAATGGCAGCTTTCGCTGCCTTTAAAAAGGAGGCTGAGGAGCTCGGCACTCTGCACTAGCCAGGTTTAAAACCCTCTCCAGGCACTTTCATTTCCTCTGAAGTAGCAACGTCAGAAGAAAACTCGAGTTAGGAACTCCACAGTCAGCGCCAGGACAGGAGCATTTAACACCAACGACCACAAAGGATAAACAAGCCCCCCGAAACCCCTGTCTGAAGCCAGAGGTGAAAGAAGGAATTTAATTTAACTTTAAGAAGCACTTGCTGCCGACGGGAGCCACAAACCCGGCTGGGCAGCTGCTCTGTGCCTGGAGCTCAGGGACAATTTCGAGAGCCCAGAAAGCCCAAGCCTTTAAAGCCAAGGTGTCCATATCCACCCAAACCCTTCCTCCCTTAGGTGTTGTGAGAGCGTCACTTCGAGCAGCCCTTCCCCACAGCTTTGGGAGGTTTGGAGAGTGTTTCTGTGCTTAGCACAGGAGCTCATTAACCTTCTCCCCCCCAGGAGAGGAGGAGGAGAGCGAGTCACCTGCGAGGGGATCTTAGTTCAGTTCCTTGTTAAACTCATGTCTGGCAAGGCTGGAGAGGAGGTCCCACCCTCACACAGGGAGGGTGGAGGGAGATCAGCCTTTGCATCCTCGGCAGGGATGTCGTGCAGGGCACACTGAAGGACTGGCAGCATCAGCTCTTCCAGCCTCCCTGGAACACCCCAAAGCAGAGGAAATGTCCCATGGTTTACTGGCATCACTGCTTTTGCCTGGAGCACTGATAAAAAAATTGGCTTGGGCAAAGTAGCAATAAATGAAACATAAAAGAAATAGAATTTTGTGGGTTTATTATCATTGCTGGTCTCATTTCAGAAGACAGAAGGGGGACTTCCCAAGAAACTCTGGTTTTATTAAAGACCTCCTAATATCAGATTGAAACTACACCCAGCCATCCCCACTGTGGGACTAAAAAGAAAGCAAAGGCTATAAGGAAATTGCAGCAGTTAAAAGACACTCCGGCTTTATCCTGGGACAGGAGGGAATGCCTGTTTTCCTGTAGCTGCTCTCTCTGTGCAGGACAGACTCACCCGCACCCTGCTTAGCATCCCTTTTCATTCACCCCTTACAGCCATCAGCAGATCCTCAGGGAGTGTTGATTGCTGGCCCTGATGCCAGGCTGGCTGCCACTGGCAACGTTGAGATGCCAAAAAAGAATCTGGAGAACTGATGTCCGAGACATTATGGGAAGAAAAAAATGTTTTAGAGCACGTGCCTTGTCTATCCCATCGCATTACTTTCTCCTTTAGCAACCTCAAGTCCAGTAACTCGTTCTGATCCTGGAAGAATATGAACCTGGAACCTTGAATCTGCCAATCTCAGTGTATTTTCCTGTCTTAATTTATCAATAATACCAGTGAATTGAAACAGCGAGGGCACAAGTGTTCCTTCTCTCCTGCTACTCAATAACAGAGTGAATAAAATCCATTAAAGGGGTAAAGTGGACAGCTAAACACTCGAATCTTCATCTGATACACCAAGACATCCTGAAGCCTTGCCTATCACAAACCTCTTCCAAAATAGAGAAAAATACCGTAAAATACTAAATAAGAGGGGAACACAGAGTTTAAAGCACACTCGTGCATCGGTAACAGGGTTTCGTGGGGTAGCCACAGCAAAATAATGCACATGGGGCTATAAGAAAACATGAAATCCCACACAGGTCTGGATAAAATCTGACACTCTTTTACAAGACTGGACTGCCAAGGGGCTCTGGATTCACCCACTGAGGATTTCCTGCCTGGAAAGCCCAAACATACAGATATGTGTCCACTCCAATGCATATTTTTCTTCCAAGTTTAAAATCTTGAAGAAAATTTTGATCTGATGGTGGCAACCATGCAGATATTAATTTAATGCATGTATATTAAAATTCAATTCAGCAGCCTGTACATAGAGCAAGCATTACCTGTCCCACATATGAGGCAAATAGCTGACAAGCTGCTTCCTTCCTGTGAGACAAAATGTTTATCAGGGTGCTCCCCAAATCAATGCTGGGGAGCTGTAGCCAACTTAGAGGTCTCTGACACTTATAAATTATAAATTTACAGGTCAGCATTTAACTAGAGTCCAGCTATAATTAATATTAGTTTGCCTGGAATGCAGGAATAAGCAAACCAAACTGCCTGTGGGGTACGTAATTTTTGGAGCACCACGATGACACAGCCAGGCACTGTGGAAGTGTGGAAGGAGTGTGGCTCTCAAAAGGGTAAAGGCAGATGTGTGCAGCTGCTCATAGGAGACACCCAACAAAACTATTGATTAAAATATTATACTCAGGAAACTTGGGTTCGGTTTTGAAGCTGAGCCCTCCAGAGTTTTCCCTCTCACTCCATCCAGCCCTTCCTCCTTCCTCCTCTGCAGCATAGGGAATGAAGGAGACTCATTTTCCCTCTTCCTGCACGCTTCAACCATTTGATTCAAACCATCCTTTACAAGCTCTCCCTTTGTATCCCAAAACATGCAAATGGACCAGGATATCCCACGTGAACTGGATAGAAGACATTTTTCCCAGGGATGTGATGGAGCCACTGAGCTCCTGCTGCCGTCTCCCAACACGTTGCTCCTGTGCACCCACGGTGCTCTCCAAACTAGATACTGAAAAACCTCAGACTGCAATAGCAGCCTAGGATAATTTTGGATGGAGTTTGATAATTAGAGTTATCAGACAGTAGGAGCCTTCCTCAGGCATCTTTGAAACTCCCTCAAAGGAAAGACAATGGGATATTGTGAATATATTATCTCTTTGCAAAGATAAAAGGTGGAGTCATGCTGTGGTCATCATAAAATCTCTCTTTCTTTTGGTTTCTGGTGTTTTTCTACACTTTCTGTAGATCCCGGTCTTCTGTTTCTTTCAGATGTGTCTGCTTTACCCAAAATAATCTGAAAATCTGTAGTAGTGTGACACCAGCTTACTACAGCAAAATAGATTTAAAAACACTCACAGCCCAAAAGTCCACCCATTAAATGGATGGCAACTTGCATAAAACAATATATAAATTTTAAAACCTACAGGAAATAGCTGTGATGTTTGAAGGTCATCATGTCCTGCACCAAAACTCTGAAATTCTACCAGCTTTGGGAGTAAATTTTGGCTGCAATGTCCCAGTGTCCAAATCTCCCTGCATTGCCTGGTGGTAAACATCCTTCCTGTGCAAGCCAGGGAAAGCTGAAATTAACTCCTGTATAGAAAGTTGTGCTTATAATCACCTTTTTTTAAGAAGCTGGAAGTTTGGGGAGCAGATTGTGGTCAAAGACGAACCCACTTGACAAGGTCAGGTGGTTCGTGAAGAGAAAATTGTTGCCTGTGTAAAAGTAATTAGGTTGCACTGAAAAGAAGCTGCCAAAGTCTCAGCAGCCTCCGCTGGGGTAAAGCAGAGTAATTAAAGCAGCTTTAATGCCTATTTACACCAGCAAAGTCTGGCTCTAACACTGGCTGTCAAAAGAAAGGGAAGCGGAGGTGATGAAATTGCATCATTTCATTAAAATCTACTACTAAATAGTGAGGGGCTGGTGCTGAAATGCCCAATTATCCATTGGAATATTAACCTCTGTGCCCACAGGTGTCCAAGTGGGAAGCAGAAGCAGGGAATTCGGTGCATTCACGTATTCCCTGAGCCCTTACTAACACCTAAAGCCTTGAGCCGCTGCCAGCAGAGGAGTCTGCGATTAAATTGGCTGTGCAGCTCCAGCTCGTGTTCTGCTCTGCAAAACCCCCCAAAAGGGTCAGCCAAAGCTTTCTGCAGCAAAACAAAAGCATAGACAGAAAGCCTTTGGAGCAAGGGAAAAGCAGGAAGAGCTTTAACAGCTTGAGCACAAGTTGGATAATCCAAAACTCAAGTTTTCCAGGCTGCTGAGGTGAGGGCCCCCAATGTCAGCTCAGCTCTCCAATACCCGGACGATAACAGTCTTGAATTTAAGCACTGCTTCTCCTCCCATATTTCCTGGGAAAGAATTTGCTGTTGAGATCTAAATTCCATCCACAGGAACCAAAGATAACCTTAACTGGTGAAGAGATAAGACTTAATCATTTCTTAACTATTTCCAATGTTTCTGTGATTCCCATATGTTTTTGAGATTTGAGGGGCAGGGGCTGTTTTGCTGCTTTTTTTTGTTTTTAATTAAGCAAAGCAGACAATCTGTACTAACTCTGTTAATTTCTCCTCACCCACAGAAGACCTTTGAAGAACAACTTCTTCCAGTTCTTTCCATTTTACCTGTGAGCTCAAAGCCAACTTTCCTCTGCTGCTGACAAAGTGAACCTGAGCTGTGGGAAGCCAGTAAATCTCAAGCAGCAGTGATGCTTTATGTACCTTAAGTACTGCAAGATTAAAAATGTGGTTTTATCCCAGTGTGATACCGACGTTAATAACTCGTCTGGAGCAGGAATTCAAAGCTTTTACTATTCTATAATTGAAAGTAGCCCAGTGGCACAAGGATTCAGGTAGCAGCAGAGGAGCTCAGATCATCTTAGTCAGTGTTTCACTCCTACAGGAGCCTGAGAAGGGCAGTGAAGCATCACTCAGTCAGGCATTACCAACACTGGAGTTTGCATTAGCAAATGAAGCTACATGCAAGTCACAATCCCACGCCAGCAGACTACAAAGCAGGTCAGGCATGCAGAAAAATTCATTCGTGGCACTTGCTGAAAGCAGAGAGAACATTTAAATTTCAGATTTTCAGCCCATCAGCAATAGCCTTACCTGCTGCTACATTTTCAGTTGTCCCAGCAACAAGCAATTCTTTTTCATTCAGCTTTTTTATTATCGCTTCTCCTTTTCAGTAGGTTTTTCTGAGACAATTATTTCATAAATCTTAATTACTGTTTCATTTTGTTTTGACTGGGCTCGACATAACAACTGCGTGCTGTCACGGAAAGCAGCTGTCCCTCCCAGCACGGCCACGGCCACTGCAGCTCTCGCTAGCACTCACACATCAAAAGGAGGCAGAGCAGCAGGAGCAGGAGAGACTGGAGGAACTTCAGGGCAGGACAAAGGGACACCCGGGTGGCCACAGCCTGGGAAAGGGGCAGGAGGAGCTCCAGCTCCACTGCACTGAGCTGTGGCATCTCTGCAGTGCCAGAGACTGGGTGGAAGCTGGCCGGCTGCAGGGAGGGGTGGGCACAGGTCACCAGCGAAGCAGGCAGGGACCACGGGGAGGGAGGCTGGACTCCACTGCAGGGAGCACTTGGGAGGTCTCGTCTCTGAGAAGGGAGGGGCGACGGCGGGGTGAGGCAAAGGCACAAGAGAGACCAGTGAGGGGCACTCTGGTGGAGCAAGAAAACGAAAGAAACCTTCCTCAAATAACTTGAAGAAGCCTTTACCTTCCTTGGCAGCTCCTGGACATCCATCTTTCCAGAGAGCTCTCGTAGTAGGATGGGGAGGACAAGCCTTCTCAGCTTGCTAAGCAGAAGGAACATTTAAATTCCAATAACTCCTTTAAAATCTCTTCACCACACACAGTTCACTTCAGAATATGGAGATGCACAAAAAGAAAAGAGCAAGAAAACCAAACAACCACCAGCAAGAGCAATTTGAAACATTCATCTGGATGGCAGTGCTATTTCACATCTCCTCTTTAGCCACTGCTGGCATCAAACTTAGCACAAAACCCAGGATCTGAAATGGTTTCCAATAAAAGCAGCACTTCCATAGCTGCTCTGGAGCTCCATTAAACCCAGGCCACTTTCAGCAGTGAAGCTGCAAGTTAGTTTTATTTTCCTTAATTGATTGCAGCTAGCCACGCTGTTCACTGTGCTGTTCCTAAACCCCTCTCTCACCTCAACACAGGGTTCATCCAGGGACTTTTCAGGGAGCTGCTGCACATTTGCTGCTCCCTTGTTCTCTAGTCCTTGGACTAAACCAGGAGAAGTGCATCTCCTTTCACTGTTAAGGGTTAACTGCAGCATAAAACACTCCGAGATGGGAATGCTGCTCTTGTGCAGCTGCATCCAGCTGGAAGCTGTGGGTTCTGTCCATGAAGACGCCATGTCTGAGGTGGCTGGGACTCAGAAGAGCCTCTCAGAACTCATCAGAGCTCTGAACAGCAGTGAACTGGGAATAATATGGGGTTATATACATTGTGTTAATGATACTGAGTCACAGAATCCCGAGTTGGACCTGCCAGGACCATCCAGTCCGACCCCAGGCCCTGCACAGACACCCCAACAATCCCAGCCTGTGCATCCCTGAGAGCGTTGTCCAAATGCCCCTGGAGCTCTGGCAGCCTTGATCACTGCCCTGATCTATTTGTGTCTAATAAAAGTGTCAGAATGTCATTTTAACAGCTTTTTAGTTACATTTTCACCCCCTTCCCTCCCAGGGCACACATTGCACCTGACCTTAAAAGACCATAAACATGTGAAGGATGCAAAAATGCTCTGTGTGTGTCCACAGCTTTGGGCCTAAATCAGCTCTGCAGTTACAGTCACCTCCGAACAACAACAAACTGTAACCATTTGTATTTCCTAAATCAGCTTAAACACAGCCTAAAACACAGGGCTCAGTACTGCCTATAAGCCTGTGCAAATGGCTCTCAGGGCATATATTTTGTTCATTTCCCACCTGGATTTCCTGCTATTCCATCTCATTTGTGCAAAGCAGGCCGAGCTCATGATTCTGTTCCAGATCAGGCTGCAGAGGAGCAGGAGGCAACGAGGGGAGCTTCAGCACACAGGGAAAGAAAATCCAATTCACTCCTCCCTCATAAATCATAAAGAAACTAGGTAGGTAGAACACAACGTAAACTCGGGCAAATTCCTGCATTTCTGATGAAAGAAATCTAAAGGTAACAACCAGAAACTTGCCAGACACCCACAGGAATTTAAAAAAAAAAAAAAATTCAAATTATGCAGACAATTATATGTTTTTCAAAAGTAAGAATATTTAAATGAAGTGAATTAATGTCCTATGGTGGAATTGCAGGAGTATTAGTCAGCCATTATTTAATTTGAAAAGCCTAATAACACCTCTGGATTTAAATTCCATTCATCGTTCTGCTTACATTTTGCAGTTGTTGAAAATGCCATCACAAGAAAACAATGTACACCATTTCTAGTAGTGCATATTTATACTTTTTGGCTTCTTTATCCCAAGAAATTGTGATGTACATAAAGAAAATCAATATTTTCAATTTCCAAACTGTTTTAGAATTTATGTTCATTTTCTATTATAAGCATTTGACCTGGTCTGTGAGAAGTCAGATGGAAAAGTTTCTACCCTTTGCAGTCAGGAAAAATATGCTCATGAGTATTTTTAGACTCTGCAATGTACAAGTCTTAAAACCTGAGATATCCCTTCACGTTTTATTTCCTGATGCTCAATATCTTTTCTGTTGCCCGTTTGTGATAACAATTCCTTTGGGGCTTAATGAGGAAAAGCCAAAGTTTGTTACACACAAATTCTTCCTTCCATTAATAACACTGACAGGGACAGAGATGCTGAGGCAGTTTCTGTACATTCGACAAAAAAAAAACCTAATATGAAGCTGTAGAAGCATTTTTGGTTATATTCATCATCAGAAGTTGCAATTAAAGACTGACAAGTTTGCAAAGCAAACAAAACAGAAACAACAATTGAGGCCACACCTCCAGGGGGAAAGTGAAAATCAGGTTGTAAAAATATCATCTCCTGAACCTGGTCAGCTTGGCTCAACACAGATCTGCAGGAAAATACAGGTATGTGACGTAGACAGGTATGAATTTAGCTCAAATTTAGCAATTAGCCCTCTTGCTAAATACGCACAACTTCTGCTCTGAGGCCAGAAATCTCAAAAAGTTGTGAGTCACTACCACAAACCAGCTCAGTCTTTGAGATCACTTTTCATGCTTAAAAGCTCAGACAATTCAAGACTGTTTGTCTGCCCTTCCTTCTTCCCTGCCAAAAATGCATCTATAAATTAAAACCTGGAGTGAAGCAATAACCAAGCAAAAACCAGACAGATGCTGCAAAATTTTTGGAAAATGGCTCATCATTTTTTATTCTGTTTAGGTGGTGACCAGCTCTGGGGGTTACATTCCTGCTGAGAGGAAGGCACCAGGAGATCTTTAAACTCTTGGGTTTCCCCC
The DNA here is from genome assembly GCA_013398015.1 of Oreocharis arfaki. Lineage (NCBI taxonomy): Eukaryota > Metazoa > Chordata > Aves > Passeriformes > Paramythiidae > Oreocharis > Oreocharis arfaki. The sequence continues at coordinate 170,884 of VZRR01010580.1, read as the reverse complement.
CTTTTCAAATAAAAAAAGTAGAGCAACCATGTCTGAGAAGATGCTGACACCATTGAACAACAAAGTGATGGGGAAAAATAACGTTGGGAAGTCACCTCCTGTGGTTTAAAACATTACCTTGAAAATCAAAGGTGAAATTCAACAATGGGTGGTACAACCTCCAAATGGTCTGCTGGGGACTGCCCACCCAGGCAGGAAGGATTCCCCCCAAAATGGATAAAAGGATAGGGGGGAAGTGTTTTCCACAAAAGATTTCCCTGTTTTTCCTACCAGCACTGAAGCTCAACACCAGTTCCTGGTCATCAGAAGTAAGAACAGGGCAGAAAAATCTGGAACCTCAGTGCAGGGCATGAGAGGGGAGGAGTATTTCCCCAGGATTATATTTTACTTAAAATTTAGTGTGCTCTGGTAAAATTAAAAAGTAAAATGTGGGTGTGGAGAGGCATTGTGAGAGCCTGAAGGACCTGCTGTGTGACAGGAATAACTCGGGGAGGGGACACGGAGAAGTGGCAGAGTGAACACATCGTGCCAGCACTTCCTCCTCTAGGATTTGACTGCAGAATTCTTGGAGGACACAGGGAAAATTCAATTCCACAGTGAGTCTGAGAGGCTGCAACTCTCTGCCAACAAGTGACAGTGTGTTCTCCAGTATTATGGGGGAATTTTGTTTTTTGGAAATGTGTAGCTTAGCAGGATTTCCAAAACTCTGTTGCATCTCGGGGATGAAGTGAGTCAAATCTAAACTAATATAAATCAAGATAAACATGCAAATCTGGTTAGGCAGAAAGCACACTTTGTCTCTATCCTACTTACACATTCCTGGTCCTTTCTGTGCTGTTTCAATCACTTTTATTTTTTAATGAGAAGAGAGGCCAGTCTCAGGAATTGCAATATAATTGTGAAATTTAAAGGTTACCATCCAAGCATATTTTCATTTATCCTCTTTAGCTCTGAAATATCCCACCAAGCTGCTAATATCTAATAATCCTTTTAGAGAAGCTGAATGTTATCTGTAAAATTTAAATTGTTTACATTCACCATGGCTTACCATAAATAAAAATGCTCATTCATTATTTAAAATGCAGCTCAGCATGGTGAATTTTGTGTTTTCCCTGCTCGGTTTTGGCTCTAACCAACTCCATAAATACGTTAGCACCATCTTTTGGCTAAACTGGATCCTGACCTATATTTATATCTTTTCCTTACAAGTGGGGTTGTTGCATTTTTCTGGAATTTCCAATCTTCTGAACAGGAAGAAGAGCCAAACTGTGGCTGACATCCCCTTCTTATCTACACTGAGGTGCATTTACAGCCCTAAAATTGTATTTAGAGCTGTTGTTGCAGCCCTAGAACTGAATTTTTATCGTTATTTTCCTTCTCCTGGAATTGTGTAAAGGTGATTTTTTTTGTACTAATGCAAATCACCCACTAATTATTAATCAGATGCTTGTTTGCATTGTATCTTTTCCATAAAACATGGAATGTGGGCCTGCTCTAGGGATTTGCTGCTGCTTTGCCATTCACTTGAACTTTATGTTACCTCATATAAAAGGCTCTAAATTCAGACTTAAGGTGGTTTTTAAAAGCTATTTTACCCTCTTTATTTTACCTTACATTTTTTAATGTATTTATTGAGATTAGTTGAAAGGTAGGATGAAAATGCAGCTTCTATTTAGGCAAAAGTCTCCCCTCCCTTGTGTATTCACTTCATGCTTCTGACATCCCATCAGGAAAACCATCCTACATCTCCCTCTGCTAATGGTGCATCAACAGGATCACATCAGAGCAAGGATGGAGGGAATATATAGCAAGTATGACAAATTCAGGACTTCAGGACATTGTACCAACTGGAGTGCTGGAATTTGAAAAGTAATGGCTTGGTTTTTTTGCTTTTCTGGGACTGAAGGGATTCTGGATAGACATTTCAAATCTGAGCACCTGTGGAGCACAAAGGACCTTGGAAAAACTGGAATTGTCTCACTGTTACAGGCACAGAAGGTCCCCTCTAGGTCCAGTTTCAGCCTCACCCCAGTGAAATGTCCCAATCTGCTTCCACAGAGCTCTCTGGAGTTGGGTCAAACACTTGTGGGATTACCCGGACCTGCCAGGAAAGGGTGCTGAGGATCCTCAACTCCTTGGTCTGACCTGGAGAGAACAAACACAACTCAAGGTCACTCAGGGGATTTCCATCCCATGAAATCACCACTCACACAATGGGTGCAAAGGAAGGGGCCTTTCAGAGCAGGACAACTGCAAAGATGGGTGATTTCAGACAGAAAGGACAGAATTTGGCACAACTTTCTGTTGAGTTTGCATCATCCATAGACCTATTAAATCCTCTACCTCACTTGCAAAAAACCATCCTCCCAGAGCAAACCAACATGAAGTATTGTGTATTTTTAGTGATATTATCTATATTGCAGCTGGGGAATGGGATCATTTGGACACTGTGCTCTGCAAAGCTCTCACCATTCATCACCACCCTGATTCAGGAGTGCAGACACATCAGGATTTGCCCCTGGCATTGAGTGCTGCAGCTTTGTTAATCTAGAGCAGAAAAATAATTTACTGCATGAGAGCAGCAGATACCAGAGCAGAACCTCACGTGAGAGGGAAGCAATGAGAAGTACGTGCCATGTATATTTATATATTTCATATGGGCACTTAGAAATACATCTTTGCCAGTAACAGCTACTGAAGTAGGGTTAGTGAAAGAAAGTCAAACAAACTTGCCTAAAACTGCCTGAACCTGTCCAAACAGAAGGCATTTCTCCTTTCTTCCTGCTCTTCCTTTGGACTTGTTTAGCTGCAAGAAATAAAACTGGTAATAATTGGCTAAATTATGACTTATGGCTAAAGCCATGCAGTCCAGAAGTCTCCTGTGTAATATAATATTTATCTATATTATTTGTACCTATATAACACACATACCCACACCGAAACATATTCTTTTATGCCCACTGATGTAATTTCAGTCTTCAGGACTGAGAAATATGGAAAGATTGCTTGGACTGGACGGTCTGAGAGGTCTCCCACCTTAATGATTTTATTTTTTAATTATTGTATTATTCTGTGATTCTGAAAGAACGTGTGTGTGAACAGGAATGTTTTAAGGCCACGTGGAACAACAACTGGAAGCAGGAGGCAGAAAATAATGTCTTGAAAGAATATAGCTGAAGAAAATGGTGCTAAGATGGGGAGAAAAGCAGGAATGTACAAGAGCTTGTCTCATTCCAGCTGGCAACAATTACATCAACCAGGAGATTTATAGAATGAAAAAACCCATTACTTGAAATTTCAGGAAGGGGGGGGGTTTCCATTATTTACCAAATGAGGGGGAAAAGATGTTCCAGGGCTGCACTGCTTATATGATTATCCTACATGTATCTTTTCAGGCAGGGAAAGTCTTCAAGGAGCTGGTGGGATCCTGCTTCCATCTTAAGAGCCAGAGTGTCATAACTCTGCATCATTGACCGAAAGCACAGAGTTCAGGAAATGGCTCTTGAGGGACCCAGCCTGGATCCATCTCATTCCAGCTCCTTCCAACCACATCCAGTGGAAAAGCTGCCTTGACAACACACACCAGCAACAAAACCAGCAAAATTTAATATAGGGAAAGAGAAGGGCAAAGAACCAAAAGGAAGGAAAACTTTTATCATTATATTTGCAATGCAGAGGCAAAAACTGAAATCACCTGAAGCAAGGTAAAACTGCTTGAACTGAAAAATTAGAAAGACAAGTTTCTCTTTCAATTCTGAAAGGCTGAAAAACCTCACCTTCCTCATACCTATTTGCATAAGAAAGTTTAAGTTCAAGGAGGTGCTTTGGATAAATAAAAAGAGAGACTAAAAGCTGTGTGTTCTTTTAAAGGTACTCCCCTAACTTGTTGCAATTCATTTCAGCCAATTCAGAAAGTGTTTGAAACACACCAAAAATAGTTTCTAAACAGAAATATGCTGAAAGGTAGGGGAGGGAAGGGTTTGAACTTGAAGGAAGGATTTTTCTCCTTGTTGCACTGGATTAACTGGCCATTTCTTAAAACACCTCTAAGGCTTCGAAATCTGTAGTTCACCCTTGTTAAATTTCTTAAGTGTGAAAGCTTTGAAATTTCAACCACCAAAACATACCGTTGGGTTTTTTTCACCTTCTCAGTTACTATTTGATAAGGAGCTATGAAACCACTTAATTGAAGAGAGCCCAGCCAGTCCCAAGGACTTTGGGTACCTGCACTAAAAGCAGATTTGTTCTGCTCTTTACAAATGGCAGTTTTCCCAAGCCAACCACACATTATTTGGAACAGTCCTTTGGCACTGTGTGTGTGTGCTGTACCATTATCAAGGGAAGTGTTTTGTTTCTTGAAAACCCACTCTCTGTGAGCCACTAAGCCAAGTAAAATTCTGTCTTTAACAGCACTCTGCACGTTGGGCCCAAAGCAAGGGCTGCTGCACTCATGTATTCAAGCACTTCATTGCAAACAGCAGAAAATCAGCTCCTGCCAGACACTTAAATATTCTCTTTTTAAATCACCTAAGAACATCTTATGGAGACTGGCTTTTTTAGAGATTTGTTCTCACTGTTAGAGGCATCTCTGGCTCTGCACAACTCCCTGACAGGAGGGGGCAGCCGGGGGGGGTCGGCCTCTCCTCCCAGGGAACAGGGACAGGAGGAGAGGGAACGGCCTCAGGCTGGGCCAGGGGAGGCTCAGGTTGGACACCAGGAGGAATTTCTTCCTGGAAAGGGTGGCCAGGCCTTGGCAGGGGCTGCCCAGGGAGGTTTGGAGTCCCCATCCCTGGAGGTGCCCAAGGAAGGCCTAGAGGTGGCACTCAGTGCTCTGGGCTGGGGACAGGGTGGGCATCGGGCACTGCTTGGACTCAATGGGCTTGGAGGGCTTTCCCAACCCCAGGGACTCTGTGCTGAGGGGGCAGCAGAGCCATGGCCACCTCAGGCACAGTGAGGAAGATACACAGCAAGGAGCCTGTTGTGGGGTGTCCCAGCTCCCAAAGGATCCAGAGCTGGTCCAGCTGAGAGGGACACAAACTCTGCCATCCTTCTGAGCCCCTCCATCCTCCCCAGAAGCATCAGCAGGGGAGAAGGATGGAAGAGGGAGCTGTCAGGGATATGACCTTTCTGAGGAAGTGGGAGAGAATAACAGGATTTCTCTTGTGGATTGAGGGAGAGCTGGGAAAAACAGGACAACTGATTTTATCTCTCTACTATATTGCCCTCTCTAAAAATAAAAAAAAATAACTAAAGAAAAAAACAAACAGGAACCACACTGGAGTACCTTGGAAAAAAATCTCAAACAATCCATACATCATTTTGGATGATCTATTACCTTCCATAAAGATAGACAGGAGCACTGCTTCCCTTTTGGCAGGAAAGGATCCTTTTAAACAGCCGTAACAGACACGTGTCACTGCTCAACACTTGGATTTTCTTACCACATAAAACCATCCTGCCAAATACCAAGCAGGCCAAGTTCTCCCTGGCTCTTAAAAATCAGCCTCAACATGAAAAAAGATATCAAACTTCTCACCAGTACTAAATCAGCACTGCACAGGCTAAACCATAAATGTATTCAACCAAGTCAGCCTTAGAAACTTTTCATTTAGCTCTACAAAGATAACACTAGATCAGCATTTTCATTAAAAAGAAATGTCATGGCTCATTCCTTTCTGTGATTGAAGAGGAAACAGCAACATCTTCCAAAACTCAGGAGAGAAACATATGCTGCAATAAAAAATAAATAAAACTGTGATTGTTGTTCCATTAAATATTTCAGTCTATGATTATAATTACTTCCTGATTGGGAAAAATTCCCATGTTAAAAGCCCCATGTAATGACAGCTCAAGTAGATCAAAAAAAGCAATGGCAGAACTCACAGGAGGAGGCAGGGATGAGGTGCAGGGATAGAACCTTTACTGGTCTTTGTTTGTTCTGGTTTTGTTCTAATTGTGCAGCTGAAGAACCTCTCAGCCCTCACCAACTCTCTGTTCCCTGTCCAACACCTGCAATTTAGCGAAGCCCTGGAACAAAACTACGGGAATACCTGAAGCTACAGCAGATTTTGGTTGTGGCAGGTCAGTGAGTCCTTACCCAGGTCTTTCCCTTTGATATCTGCAACACCCAGAGTGGGAAGGCCCAAAGACCGGACATGGACAAGTCATTGTCCCCAAAGGAAGCCACTGTCATGGAACAGGCGGCAGTGTCCCTGCGCTGGGCAGGCACAGACCCCACAGACTGTTACGGTCCATGCTTAAAGGCTCCTGAGACACAGATTAATGAGCAAACAGAGAGCAAAGCAAATGCGGAAGGGTTTGGCAAAACATCTTCCTTCCCTGCACATCATTTGAGGTCAGAACATTTCACTGGAGGGGGGATGAGTTTCAAGGAATTATTTGTCCAGAAATCTTTCTTCAGGATGAAATGACTGGTTGGAATGAAGGGCTGATGGAGAAAATGAGGGAGCAGGAAGGGGAGAGCCTTAAGAAGCAGGAGCTGAACTTCCCAGCATTATGAGTGGCATATCTGGTTCAACCATGACCCAAAACTGTAAGAAATTCATAATCTGAAAAGCAGGAGGTGCAGCGAAGGTGCCTCACAGGCAGCACACAGTCATTCCCCCGTGGCAGGAGGACACTAATGGGGTGGAGCCAAGCCCCAGGCACACTCAGCCTCCCCTCAGGAATGCAACACCTCTGTGCCACTTCCATTGCTTCCCTCCCAGCAAACCCTCTGCTAAAGCCTGACACTGTCCAGGATGGGAGCTTTACTTGAATCCCAGAATGGTTTGGTTGGAAGGTACCTTAAACATCTTGTTCCACCCTCTGCCATGGGCAGGAATACCTTCCACCAGCCCAGGGTGCTCCAAGCCCCGTCTAGCCTGGCCTGGGACACTTCCAGGGATCCAGGGGCAGCCACAGCTTCTCTGGGCACCCTGTGCTGGTGAGCTGCTGGGTATCCAGGTGGAAGCACAGCCTCCAAATTCCTCTGTTTGAGAGTCGGTAAAATAGACACTGGTAACTGGAGAGGAATTTATGAGCAGTCTCAAGCCAAAAGAAAGTTTCTAAAATTCACTCATTTTCCCTTTTACTGAAGGCTTCATGTTCAACCAGTGTGTAAACTCCACTAGAAAACAGCAGTAATCTTCCTGCAAGAACCCAAGCCCAAATTTGCAAACCAAAGTGAATACCTGAAAGAGTCTTTTCGTTGCTCATACAGCAGTGTCCTCCAGCTCTTTAGTACCACAATGTAGAGCACTAGTAATTCAACATAAACACGTAACTGTACATAAGGAGCATACACAGAGTCACTCACAAACAGCATCCCCAAAACCCATAGTCAAGGAGCTGGGAACCTTTGCTGTTGATCATGACTACTTTCTTTGTGTTAACTTTAAAATAGTAATGATTTTCTTTCATCTTAAATACACGAACAATGAAGTAAAACAATGTCAAGTCAGATGAGAGAACCCTAAGTCACTTCAAACAATCGAGATCTGACGCTTACTGTAAGTACAGTTCTGCTTTCAACAGATTAAAGTACTCTCAGATCTATTTTTTGTTCTAGTCAAAGGCGGACACGTTGCATAAAACATCAGGGGGCTTTCTTTGATCAGATGCATAACTTTACATTTCTTGTTAAACAGTTATAAAAATAAAAAGGCCTTATAAGAGGTAAACTCAGAGGATATTTCTGCTTTTCCAATGACAGCTCAATCAGGGTCTTGAGTTTAGAACCACTTTCAAGATGTAAAAATAATTATTTGTAGAGTAAGTTTTCAAGTTACATCTCTAGAGGAGATAAAGGAATGATCCACAGCTCTGTGCAAAACAAGTCCCACTTGGAGAGGGTTGTTACCTTCATTGAAATAAACCTCTGCTTAATATCACTGGATTAGAATAGAGAGACTTTCTGAGCATTAGTAGGGCCTTTTTGTGCCACTCTGCAAGTTCACAGGAATGATAAAACTGTCTTAATTAAGTCTAAAGATTTTCTCAGCATAAGAGATTATCCCTGGGAGAGGCCGCCAGAGCAGTTCTTTGTCTTTGACAATTAGATCAGATCTGAGGCACAAATGGCAAAGCCCAGAACAGGAGCTCCTAAAAATAAAGCATGGCAAGGACAGGCTCGTGCTCAGCCTCAACCTATAGCCTCGTTTACTGGGGGTTTTAAGGCTTTTCCAAAAATAAAAATTAATTTGAGCTATCAAGTTTTTGTATTGATTTTCCTCTCTCCCTCTCATTAAAAAAAAAAAAAAGGAAGGTTAATTAACTGCTGAGGAATTGGAAGGAGATTAACCATAGGAAAGAACTTGTAATACAAAGGAAAATGGGGCTCTTAAGACCCTCATATTTAAGGTGAGATAAAAACCACACTGGACTGAAGGTTGATTTCTCCAAGTTTTTTTATCTTGCAGCTCTGCAGACCTTAACACCCAGCAAAATAAATCCAACCACGCAGTGAATGGCTGCTTTTCTTGGGAGCACATTTTTTTTGTTGGATCACCAAGTGAGCACCAGGGATGCAAGGAACAGTTTCGTTTTCTGTGTTTCCCAGGCAACTTAGTTTCAGCAGTCAGAGCAAAGAGAGAAGGAATTCTTCTTAAAACATCAAAAAATCAAATAGCCTGCCAGCAGATTAAAGGAGTTTTATCCTTGTTTATCTAAACTCCTGTCAACATCCTTAAACTCAAAGGGATGTAGGTCAGCTCTGCTGTCCTTTCTTGAGTCCCATCTGAAACCACGGCAGGGTTCAACCACTTTGAACAGCATCAGCTCTGTGTGTGCTGCCAATCCCACCCCTCTCCTCAGCAATTATAACTTTCATCCTCTGAGACATTGAGCTTTAAAAGTGCATTTTTTCTTCTTGCCACAGTGATATGGTAGCATTTCTAAAGTCTTGGTCTTTCCACAAAAATGCTTACTGGTTATGCAAATAAAGGCCAGCTCAATGCTTTGGGTTCAGTTAATTGACACAGGGTTAGGGCTTCATACAACAACTTTTCCAGACTGTTGGAAGCAATTTCACCCTGATTTGCAAGCCAGCAGCTCAGAATCATCAAAGTTGGAAAAGACCTCCAAGATCACACAACTGCATTCCTTTAGTGACCCACTGTCTGCACAATTCCTCCTGCTTCACAGTGTGTGCAGAGGTGTGATGGAAATACAGCACTTGAATTCCAGCTCCACACTCATTAAAATTACATACAGGTACCTGTGTTGTGTATCTGCCAATGTATTACTTACTCTCCTTCCCATAACTGGGATAGACTGTGCAGTTTTCCTGGAGGAGGTGCACAAGAAGCCAGGAGCATGGCCCTGACAGCTGACCCACAAGTGGCCAGGGGCATACTTCATAATGCCATGTCCAGTGTATAAACTGGGGGAGCTGACTGGGAGGGAACAATCACCGCTGGGGGACTTAGATATTGGGCATCACTCGTCTTTCCTGTTGTTTTCCTCTCTGTCTCTCTCCCTTTCACTACAATTATTATTACATTTTGTTCCAATTATGAAACTGCTGCTTTCTTCCCAATCCTCCTCCCCACCTTGGGAGGAGAAGTTAAACCTCAACAGACAGAAGGGTATTTCTGTCTGCAGCTTTGTTATTCTCAGACAAGGCCTTTGGTCAGTCCATGTCATCCCTGGCGGGATTTTTTTCACATCAACGAGGAGAGGATCCAAGAAACTCACTGAGGCTTTCAATTCATCTTTCAACTGTATATAAAGCATTTAAGGGTAAGTATCCACCTGGTAAACAAGGGGCTCTGGTAGCACAGCTTGGGAAAAAGAGCTCTATTCCAGCCTCCAGTATCAGACACAGTCTGCTGCCCACCTTTGTGCAAAATAACTTGCGATGAGCAGATACCAGGAGGTGGGGCAGAGTGGTGAAGAGAACTCCTCCCTTCCTTCAAGGGTTTCAGTGTATTCTTTTCCAGCAGTTCAGGTGGCTCTGCGTTAAAATGCTAATGCAGCCATTTGCATAATCTCCTCTGAATAATAAATAACGAGACACTGAGTAAGATTCACAGAGTGAATTCTTGTCTACACCAGCTGATGCCTTAACAGGCCACCTAAAAAACAGAGACTAAACAAGAGTAGGGGAATAAAGGTAGGTATTTATTTGAAGGGCCTTCAAAGGCACACCCTGGGGAGCCAGAGGCTACTGCCAAGATGGACCCCAAGATGGACCCCAGGTCACGAGTTCTTCACACTTTTATAAGTTTGATCTATTTGCATATCAAGTTCAATTCTCCAGTTAAAGCTTCAGTTAATGATGTCATTTTCCCCAAGCTCACCCCCCCCTTCCCAAGATGTTGGTTCACATTTTGGGCCTAGGACAGGCTGTATGTCCTTGGAAAGCAGGCCTGGAGAGGGTTTGTTATGTCTGTCTGGCCTAAGAGAGCAGCAGCTCACAGACTACAAGAAACTTCGGAGTTACCCTCTAAACAGTACAGGATTTTAAATTATAAAAGTTAAAACTTAAGGCATCTCAACACGGAGCTGGTGTCGACCCCACACTCTCCTTTGCTGCTTTCAGGGCATTTTTGTTTCGCTTTCCTGTGAGATCTCGAGTAATATTCTGCTTTTATTTCAAAGTTTTCATTCCTATGATTGATCCATCTTTGCACGGAGCCCTCATGTGGGTGCTGCTCCACTGCTCAGAAACCATCTCTCCACCTCCCATGATTTGGTTTTCACAGTGTTTTGGACAGTTCCAGGCCAGCTTGGACAGGGCTTGGAGAAACCTAGGACACTGGAAGGTTCCCTGCCCATGGCAGAGGTGAAACAAGATGATCTTGAAGGTCCTTCCAACCCAAACCAGTCTGAGATTCTGTGATAGCTGCAATAAAGCCCCAGTTTCCAAGTCACAATTACTGTCCAAAGAAAAAATTCTGTCTGTAGTGATGTCTGGAAAGTGATATTCTCTGGCAGATGATGACTGGAAAGCAGTGGGAAGAAATTCCCTGTGTCTCACAGGACTGCATCAATGCAGAGGTGGCAAATGAGGGGACACACGGTTTGGCAAGGCAGAGAATTCATGAGCATATTCCAGGTAAATGTTAGAGGATTATCCCTCAAAGAGACATGGATTGGGGTCTGACCAGGAAGGACCTCCCAGCTGCAGCCAAAATCAATTAAATTGTACTAATTTCAGCTAATGAAGCAGGGCAGATGGAAACCCCTCAGACAGCTGTGACACACAAACACCCCCCTCCAGTGAAGCTCTGGGAAAAGGCTGAGACCTGGCCATAAAGCCAAGGCACACACATCACAGGTGAGCAGGCCAGGACCTTATCCTGAATCCTGGAGTTCTGCATCCAAAGCACCAATATGAGGAATGTGGCACTGGACTATTCAATTTTAGCCAATAAACCTATAGGAAGGTTCCAAGAGACAAGAACAGTCATCAAACAAATTAAGGCAGAAGATGAGATTTGCATATTTTGACAGCTGTGGTGCTGGCGCTTTCAAATGATCCCAGAATTTTTTATACCTAAATATTTTCAAAAACCCCTTTTCTCTTTTTTTTAAACGGATTTGTTCTACCCTTTTATTCCATTCTTCCATACCAAAATGGTGGCCTACCTAAAACCTGATGTTTGCAAATGTACAACCAGCACCACCTAAAATAAACTCTAGAGAGGCACCAAGATTGATGCATCCTTTGCTTTGGAAATTTTACCATGGTACAACACTAGAAAAACACAAGACAAATCATTATCCTCAGACTTCCCCTTTAATTCACAAGGAGGAAACACCAAGCTGGCCAAGACCATCAAAATGCTCCATGTTTCTAAATACCAGAGCCAAAGGCTGCTGAAGTTTGCAGTCAGGGCTTTTAAATTGGGATTATCCTAAGCAGAGGCACCAGAAGAGCTCAGCACACTCATTTCAGGTGCAAATTGAGCTGTTCCCAAAGGATGGGCAAAAAAAAAGTTAACAAAGCCTTGGCTGGCACTCAGCTTGAACCCTGGTTAAATCACATGCACAGACCTTGTGTTTCAGGGAAAATAAAAGGTATTGCTGACATCAATACATCAGAGCCAAAGTTGCACAAGTCTCAGAACCGAAGGGCTGCTTGATATCACCCGAATGGAGGAGCAGGAATTACAAATGGCCAACACCTGCTGCATTACTGATCTGGATTCTCTTTTCCTGAGCCTGTGGGCATAATTTGAAATTTCTGTTCCATTTGTACTAGACCAAAGATTTCTGTCAAGGCACCATCTGTAGCAATGAAATCCCCATCCAGTTCCAGTTCCTGACACAAACCAAACTGAACCAAATGGAAACTGAACCTGCAAAACACCTACATGAAAGCACACCCCTCCAAACTATCAAAGTCTTCACCCATCAGATTGTATTTACACCCTGTGTAAAATCCCTTCTGGGACCATTTGGAACAGCCACAGCCAGAAAAAGCCTCAGTGAAAGCAAAAGCACAACAATCTGAAAAAGGCTGACAGCCTGCATCCCCAAGGCACTCTCCAAAATTGTTCATTTTATTCCTCTGAGAACAAATGGGATGTTTGGGGCAGTCCAGCAGCTGCAGGTGCTGGTCCCAGGGTGTGCAGGCACCACGTGCACACCCTGGGACCAAGTGCAGTCAGCACTTTGGAGCAGAAAATTGAGCTGTTTCTGATATAAAAACCATCCCTGAACTGCTCTGTTTTCTTTCTTTCATGATCTGTTGAAGGAAGTAAATGACTGGGGATGGGATGAGATCCAGCTCTTCTGCACAGTTTTTTCCCAGGAGCATTCGGAAGAGAATTGGATCCTCAGCCAGGTAGCAAAAATAGAAATGAGGATCCTACAAAGGAGCGAAAAATGAAGGGTTTTCAACACTTTTCACATTTTAAGCTGGGACAGGGCACACGACCAAGTGTTGTGCAAACACGACATGTAAGGAGAGAAATTTGCCCACATTCCCGGTTTGCTGAGTTGTGAGAGAGGACGGGAAGGTCTTGGAACACACTCCTACAGGGTGGCACCAGGAGGAGCTCTGTGCAGTAGGGTCATGCTCAGCACCTCCCTCACCTCCACAAATATTAATTATCTGGGGCTGGTGAGCCAGCAGAACTGTTTGGCAAGAGAATTTCTCTGCTTTTGAAAGGAATTTAAGAAATGGAGTGCCTTTGACACCACTGGGGTGGGCCCCATCAGCTGATATCCATACTGAGGGTACCCCCAAGGGAAGCAAAGAACCAGCCTGCAGGGGAACCTCCTGTTCTTGGAGGTGTGAGTTAAAACCTTTCAGAGAGAGGAGGAAACTCTCACATGGGTCACCACAGAACCCCAGAGTAACTTGGCTCGGAAGAGACCTTAAAGCTCATCCACTTCCACCATGGGCAGGGACATCTTCCACTAGACCAGGAAGCACCAAGCCTTGAGGTCCATGAGACCTGGATGATTTTCCTAGGATAGAGATCCCACATTTCAACACCAGATCATCATGATCCTGCTGTCCCCTTCTCTGCCAGCCCCAGGAACCTCAGGCAGAGCCAGCACAACCTGGGCTGGCGCAGGACAAGAACTCCCAGGCAGCTCCCTCTTCTTCTCCACAGCCAGCCATGAATCTGCCGAATCTCACCTGCCTGGGGCTCCTTACAGACATTGAATACTTTCTACAAGAGACACAGTTGGCTGGATCAAGACAATTTATTGAGCCGTTGCCACAGTTAAAATTTATGAAGGGCTTCATATTAACTAGATTGTATATAAACATTTCAAAATTCTTCATGCAGAAGTAACTGGAATAACTCAGAGCTGAAGCCATGGGGATTTGCTTTGAAAAAGTTGCATTTTTCCTCTGAAAACATTTACGTGTGACCAGAGGTTTTACACCACACATATGTAGTTGTGGCTACTGAGGGAGAATTTTGTGGCTTTTGTCCAAAGTCACTTTGAAGCAGCTTTGAAACACCTCCCATCCTCTGAGGGGCTGGATGAGGGATTTGGTGCTCGTGTCTTTTCTGACCTTTGAAAAGACCACCCAAAACTGCACACAAAAGCAGCTCTTCCCCAGCGTGAGTGGTCTGTTATTAATTAACACTCGTGCCACACTCAGCTGAGCCCATGAGCCCTTTTCCCTGGTCACTGCAGGCAGGGACAAGGAAGGGAAGTTAAAGTCAGACTGGAGAGGCAAGGAGAGGCTGAGGCCATCCAACAAAGCCCTGGCACAGAAATGCAGCCTCGGATTTAAACATCTTAACCCTGTGAAGGCCAGGATCTCTCTGTAAATTCCCTGAACAGCCCCAGGAGCTGCTGCTGCTCCCTCATGCTTCAGTTGGCAGGTTTGCCACTGATTTGTGATTTGTGGGTAACCTCAGCAGCATCACCCTGCTGAACCTGCAGGCAGCCTGAGGCAATTTTGAGGCCATTCAGCAGGATATGTGGATGGTTTTACCTTCCCAAACCCTGCAGTGTGATACTAGATTGAAAACCTCCTTCTGACTCTCTGCACTAGGATGTTTTGCTGAAGATCTCCCAGTGAAGCGGAAGAAAAAAGAGTAGAAGTTATGCCTGTGAGATAAAACTCAGTTTTACAATTAATTTGAGCATGGGAATGGCTGGAGCTGTGTCAGGGGAGGGTTAGGCTGGATATCAGGAAAAGGTTCTTCCCCCAGAGGGTGGTCGGGCAAAAACACAACAGAAGTGACACAAAGACACGCAAATTCTCTTGAAAAAGACATTTTCCTAAGTGCGAATGTGACAAAACAACAACAGATGAAAACATGAGAACCCAAAATTAAAGGCAAACTTCACAAGACATTCCTTTATTCCCTGTACTAATAACAGAGAGTGCAAAGCTCATTAGAAATTCTTCGCAAGACCGAACTCAGACTCAGGGAAGAGTTAAAACGGGCAGCCTTACTTTTTGCTGTTTCGCTCTCCAAAGTGTTGCCATGCACTGGATGCATTTAATGTGCTGAGGAAAAGGGCGAGAGAGGTCCCTGCAAGCAGAACATTTCGAGGGAAATTGTCACTTTCTCCTCTTAAGTGACAATTTTGTAAATTCTCGATGTGACAGGAACAATCGAGAAAGCGAATTAGGGGAGGGGAGGGAGGTTGCTGGTGCTGGGTTTGACACAGAAGGAGCTCCACACGCTCGGCTGCGGAGGTTTGCTCAGGAATCCCGGCTCCTGCAGAGCACGAGTAGCATCTAGAGGATGTGGGGAGAACTTCCAGAGCAGGGAAGGCTCGCCCTCAGGAATGGGAACAGATTAAGGGAGAAAATAAGGGTGTGCCCTTACCCCCTCCCCATTGCTCTTAGAGCTGCTCAAACAGCCCCAGTCAAATCGCACTTTGCTACATTTAAATGGGATGTTACGACATTTCCGCCGACAAAAGAGGTAAATTAATAACACACACACACACACACAAAAATATCCCACAAATCTCACAGCAGGTGGGGAAAGATGGCAGGCTGCAGGAAGGAAAAGATAGTCCAGTGGAAGGTATCCCCACTACGGCAAGGGGTGGAACAAGGTGAGCTTTGAGGTCCCTCTCAACCCAAACCAGTCTGGAATTCTGTGATTGGAGGGTGAATTTTATTTCTCCCTTCTGTCGCAGTTAACAGCCAGCAATGGCAGAGGACTGGTCACCCAGCTCAGCCACCTGCAGCCTCATCTCTGATGAGAAGGGATGCAAAAACATCAGCTCTTGTAACAAAACATCCGAAAACTGCAATGCAAACCAGGAAACTAAATTAAGAGCTAGATATTAGGAAATCTTTCTGAAAAAAACCCCTTTTTTTTCTCTTCAGAAGTAGCTTTTATATCAGTTTTCACTAAAACTCGTCAATGAGCTCAGCTGTACAGTCCAACCAGTGCTATTCTGAGCAGGAAGGATAATTTCCTACTGCCTCAAAGCAAACAGCCTTGGCTGGCTTTGCAACCTCGTCTGAATGTCCCTGTGCTAGAAGACATCCAACACAGGCTTTGGAAGGTCACCTTCTCCTCCTTTCCTATTTCCTTACACATTTACTAAAATCAGAGCTCGTTTGTCCCCCTCACATCTGCAAAAAAAGCGGCAGCAAAAATCCAGGCAGATTTCAACCAATCTCTACCTCTTCCTTTACTGGAATGTGCAGCTGTTACCGCAGCTTCTGCCCAAGGAACTATTCCTGTTCGTTCTGGAAAGGCACAAAACGGCCCTTTAGCCACTCTCCTTTATTGTTGCATCCAGCCTTTAGAGGGCAGACGACTCCAGCAGCTCCCTGCCAACCCCGCTGAGCCAAAGGAACACAATTCACGTGCAGGGCCAAGAGTTTATTGGCAGGCTAATTAAAGCCTTGACAGTCCGATCCAGGAATTATTATTAGTCCAGTTGCAGGGATACAAACCTTTGTGGTGCAAAACATCCAATGGTCTCAGCCCTTTTGCAATGGTGGGGTGGTTACAGCCTGGACATGCAGAACTTTCTCTCATCTCCCCCTTTTTCTGGGAGCTCCCCCTGTCTACTTCTTGACCCACCTTTCCCAGAATGTCCTTTCACAGTCCTCAACATCCCACCTTCTTCAGCAGGAGGATTCTAACGCTGCTCACGGAATTTCTTCTTCTCCAGTCTGTGACTTTCTAAAGGGTTTGCTTACTCACTTTTACCTCATTAGTGCATAAATTACACCTTATCAAGTTTTTCTTTTTATGGGCAGTCACTGTATGCTGGATTTTTGCTCTGTGTTCCCTTTGTTATTCCCTAAATCAGCTTTATCCGTGTCCTTGTCTCGTCCCTGAAGGACCATTAGTGCCCACTCACTGTAGGTGTTTACAAGCCCCACGGCCTCTGCAGCACTCCGCGATAACATTCTGGGGGCTCTCTGCTATGTTCTTCTATTCCTGTGTGCTAATAAGTCATCAGCACAAGTTATTTCCACAGATATCCCTTCTCCAGGGCTCCGCTGAATGATGCACTCCAGCAGAGCAGAGATCAGGAAGTACAGTAATTCACACGGATTCATGTGCAAATAAGACAAAAGCACCAGCAGCTCTTGATTTTCCTTCAGTTTCTTAAAATAAATCCATTCTTCTCAGTCCCAGTCACCCTCTGAAACTCCCACCCAACTGGAATCAATGGTTATTTGAAATATTGTTTAAAGAGATAAAGAATTAAACCTAAATAACTCAGCTGACCCTCTCTGGGGCAAATTCTGCAGGGCTGTCAGATTTGGGCTCATTTAATCTTCTTCCCAAACGTTTGCTATTGCCCACTTCAGGGTTTGCTCCAGCTTCTGCTGGGAAGTTTCCAGCTGTGACAAAGGAATATCAAATCCAGGAGGGCTGGTATCTCCTCTGTAAGTGTTTAAATATGGTTAACAGCTTCCAGCAGCTTCTCCCGAAAACTGGATCCCGTCTGTGGTGTCTTATCCTAACTCTTAAATACATCAGGAATTGGGAGCTGATTTTGCCAGGGGTCAAATCGATGGTGGGATTTATTGCTTCATGGTAGTTTGTAATTTTTGGAGAGGTCAAACCACCGTGGTCTGGTTTTCCCACCAGCTCAAAACACACTGGGTGCCTTTCCCTTTCCTCTACTCTCCTCCTGCTATCCCTGGAAAATGCGTTAAGAGTCCCTGTGAATAAGTGGTTGTTAAAAAAATAAAAATCCCAGAGATAAAAAAAAAAATACGCAGTAAGTTTCCCACTAAAATTTTACTGCGGGGAATGAGCTGGGAGTGACATTCAGAAATAGCAACCAGCGGTGCCAGGGACACTGTGGCACAGGGAGCTCTCCCCTGGATGTGATGCACAAACGTGGTGGGCCTGGGGAACTCCTGAGGAGCCAAAAAAGGGGTCAGTAAGAGCACGGGGGTTAAAGACTGCGTGGAGAGAAAGAGACCCCGGGAAGAGGCTGCACACGCTCCTGGCTCCCACGGAAAAGTATAAATTTCATGCTTCAGTGTGCTAAGCAAGCAAATTGCAAATAAATCTATTCCTGCGGAGCTCCTGCATCACCCCGGGCCCCGGGAAAGCAGGAAAGCTTTCTATCGTCACCTCGGGTAGTTCATGCAGAGCGGGATAATACGGCCTCG
This sequence comes from Oreocharis arfaki, assembly GCA_013398015.1. Classification (NCBI taxonomy): domain Eukaryota; kingdom Metazoa; phylum Chordata; class Aves; order Passeriformes; family Paramythiidae; genus Oreocharis; species Oreocharis arfaki. The sequence goes on along the minus strand of VZRR01010580.1, from coordinate 152,847 downwards.
AAAGCTAGGTTCCCCAGCACTTCATTTCAGGGCCATCCGACTTCATTTACAGGGCTCTCCAGCTGAAATGCTTGCAGCCCTGAGGGACAGCAGTGCCACATTTTACTCCTCTACCTTTAGAGACAGGTACGATCTCGAGAAGAGGCCAAATTCTCTTCTGCTGCAAGACCAATTCAGCACCATAAGTGTGCAATGAGAATTTATCCGACAGCCTCTCTGCCCCAGTGTTCAGGGAAGGACCCCGGAGTGACACATCAGCATCGTTCCCACCTCCATCTCCCTGACTTCAAGGAAACAAAAAGAACCTTCAAAACAAGGTGCTAAGAGCCGACATTACCCACAAAAGACGGATTTCTTAAGACTGATTCAGTCTGTTCTTACTGCTCACGCGGACCCTTTAGTCTCTTTCAGTGCTAACCCATTTTCTCTCGTTTACTGTTTGTATTAAACAATGACCCAAGGTCAAAGCTGAGGCTGGGATTACAAAGGGGAATTCATTGCGTTTTCGGGGCGTTTTGGGCATACAAAAAGCAGGGACACCTTGGTGTCCCTTGGTCCCCCCATGGGCAGGGACGCCTTCCACTAAGCCAGGTTGCTCCAAGCCGCGTCCAGCCTGGCCTTCGACACTTCCAAGTTGACAAATTGACCTGCAATTTCTATTTCAAATGAAATGTTTTTCACTCATTTATCTCCAGATAAAATTGCTATAATTAGAGATTTTACTCCAGCTTGTTTCTAGGCTCCTACCGAACAGGAGAGAAAATAGGAACCACTTCTTTTATTTTTAGCAAACTCAGTTTCTACCCGTTTTGCTTTTCTTTCCCTTGCCATTTTCTCCAGACACACAGGAGAACCTGGCCATAATCTAGGCAAAGAAAAAACCAAGGAGATTCGATGGGATAATTCCAGTTTTACTGCTTAGCACACAGGAGCTGGAGGAGGATAAACTCAAATACTCAGAAAAATAGTGCAGTGTTAAAAGGCTTACGAGTGTCTGGGTGGCGTGATCGATGTCCCTGAGCCTCCCAGCTTTGCCTGGACCAGCCAGCCAAGGAGAACACTGGTCCTTGGGATGCCATATGGGAAATGGGCAATGACACACATCCTAAGGGTGGCCTGTCGGGTAAACAAGGGGAATAACGATCCCTGTGAGCTCCTTTCTGGTGCTGGAAATGAGTCTGCAATTCCCACCTCGGTATTCAACTCCAAGCATAACCCATTCACAACAATTTCAGTTTCATGGAACAAAGCTGGGCCCTTGAATTATGGCTGGGACAGCAGAAAATAGTAAAAGAAAATTGTATAGAGCTGATAGTCATCATTATGCACTTGTAATCATAAAATCATTAAGGTTGGAAAGGACCTGTAAGAGCATCGAGTCAAAATCCTGTGTTTGGCTGGGGAGGAAATGGGGCGGGGGGGG